>JAFVLL020036534.1:0-86872 GCA_021397915.2 Tor tambroides | reverse complement strand
TGCAGAACTATTGCACAGCCAAAACATTGTACATCTCAGACTCAGACAAACGCAAGCACTTCATGCTGTCGGTGAAGATGTTCTACGGGAACAGCGCAGACATCGGCGTCTTCCTCAGCAAGAGGATCAAGGTCATCTCCAAACCTTCCAAAAAAAAACAGTCCCTCAAAAATGCAGACCGTGAGTATATTCACCACCCACATTACACTCAAAGGAATTGCATTTATGACCGTTGGACAGTTTTCGAATGAATGATGACACCCTGCTATATGAGAGATATGGAAATGGGATAGTAGACATGGCTTTTGATTCACATAACATTGTCTGAAGTCTCTGTGGTTTGTTCTTTCTCTTGTGTGCAGTCTGTATAGCATCAGGAACGAAAGTGGCGTTATTTAACCGACTTCGCTCGCAGACGGTCAGTACACGTTACCTGCACGTAGAGGGAGGAAATTTTCACGCCAGCTCACTGCAGTGGGGAGCCTTCTACATCCACCTCTGTAAGTCTTTGTGCACATTTCTGTGAAGTAATGTAGATTGCCAAATTTTTAAAGAACTGTTCAAGGGACACAATCCTTGGCATAACTTGGATATACACTACTGTTCAAAAGTTTGGGGTTGATAAGATGGTTTTTTTAATTTACCTATCAAAACAGTAATATTGTTAAATATTATTACAATAAAACAACTGTTTCTGTTTTAATATATTTTAAAATGTAATTCATTACTGTGACGCAAATCTGAATTATCAGCAGTCCTTAGTTCAGTCTTCAGCGTCACATGATCCTTCAGAGAAAAATCTGATATGCTGAGTTGGTGTACAAGAAACATTTATTAGCATTATTAATGTTGTAAACTGTTTTGCTGCTTAATATTTTTGTGAAAACCATGGAGCATATTTTTCAGGATTCTTAGATGAATAGAAAGAACAGAATTTATTTGCTATATATATAGAGAGAGAGAGAGAGAGACAGAAAGTAAAATTATATGTCTTTTGTGTCTTTACTGTCACCTTTGATAAATTTAATGCATTCTTTCTGACTCTTGAGTTTTCAGTGGTATAGTTTTAAGGACAAAGTGGCCCAAAGTTCACTTAGTTTGTGTAATGTTTATAAGGAAGTTTATCTGAAATCTTATATAAACCTGAGAGCAAAACTGGCTATACAGGTGTGCTCACGGAAATCTTGTTTACCGTAACTATGTCTCTTAAACAGAACTTGCAGTCTATTTCAAAGAGTCAATACTGTGAATTACAAATATTTGCTTTTAAGGAAGATTTGTTCTTCCTTAGAAACAGCAGCCACGGCAGACACTACCTGTGCAACTCCACTCCTTTCTTTAATTGCATAAAGCCAGCCAATCAGAGCAGAGCTTGTCATTAGGAAAACGCGATTGCCACTGTTGTGTATTAGGTGGTGTAAATGCAGCAGACCTGCAGTAGACCTGTTGCTGTCTATTATGTCAATCAAACAACAATTCTGACACGAAAGAATGATGAAATAATTTCTCTGTTCTTTATTACTGAAAGTGTATTTGGATGTAATGTTAAAACATACATGCCAATGTAAAAATGCCATTGTTTTATTGACACTAAAATGTTGGTGTTTCGGCAATCGTGAAAGGTCTGATCACACAGGATAAGCTTAGTCTTGTTAATTATATTTTAGTGGATGATGAAGAGTCGGAGGGAGAGGAGTTCACTGTGCGAGACGGCTACATTCACTATGGCCAAACTGTCAAACTCGTGTGCTCTGTGACGGGCATGGCTCTTCCTCGACTGGTAAGCCCATGTCAATGTGTGTCTCTGTTTTTTTCTGTCAGATATAATTAACAGACAGTTTATATGATTAAGTCTTTGGGGTCATGATCAGTCAGCTGTGAAGAAAGAAGTTTGGGTACATTAAGACAGCACAATGTTGTCATCCTGATATTTATGATACTTCTACTGATACTCTTATCAACTTCACTTCCTTTCCTTCTTCCCTGCCTGTCTTTTTCCCGAACACACACACACACACACACACACACACACACACACACACAAACACACAGATCATCCGTAAGGTGGATAAGCAGACCGCCTTGCTGGATGCAGATGATCCCGTCTCCCAGCTGCATAAGTGTGCCTTTTACCTGAAGGATACGGAGAGGATGTACCTGTGCCTTTCTCAAGAGAGGATCATCCAATTTCAAGTGAGTCGCTCACTGGAGTAAATACATGGAGTAAATGCATTTCACTGTGCTAATAATGGTGTCTTCAGTAATGTTCATAAAGAGAATGTTAGAAGCAGTTTGAGTTTTTATTTTTTGAAAGCATTTTGTAGTTTTTTGTTATGTTTTTGTTAGTTTTGAAATGAAATAAAATATTACATATATGTATAGGTGTACTGATCCCAAAGTTTTGAGCTGTGTGTGTGTGTGTGTGTGTGTATATATATATATATATATATATATATATATTAGTAGACCAAATAGCTAGAAGCTTGATGGCTAGAAGCTTGCAGGTAAATTAAGAAAAAAAAACAGTCATAGTCACAAAATATGTGCTAAATGTAAATTTGATGGCAGATTAATATTAATAAATGGATTTTATATTGTAATGCATTTTCTTAGTAGAAGCATTATTTTTGTTTATTTAGTAAGATAATCAATTATTTAAAAAAGTTTCTCATCCATGTATGTATTTATTTATGTAAGCAGCCATCTAAGAAGTGGGATGAAGTCATTTTGTCATTATCACAAAATAAACTCCCTCAGGGTGATACAAGACTCCTGATTTGTGAGTTTATTTTGCGATAATGGCTAGTTGATTGTATATTATACCTAATATTTTTCTTTGTAAACTGCTATTTTTGTGTTCAAAGTTTTGATGTGTGTTTTATGTGTGTGTGTTTAGGCTACTCCATGCCCAAAGGAACCAAATAAGGAGATGATAAATGATGGTGCCTCCTGGACAATCATCAGCACTGATAAAGCAGAATACACCTTCTATGAGGGCATGGGCCCTGTACACACCCCTGTCACACCCGTGCCTGTGGTCGAGAGCTTACAGGTAACACACACACACACACACACACACACACACACACACACACACACACAGACAGACAGACAGGCTTTTTCTGTAAGCTTACATCTCTTACTTACATTGTCCACTCACAAGTCTCTGCCTGCGGTTGATAATGTGTGTACTCTGTATGTGTGTGTGAGCAGTTAAATGGTGGAGGAGACGTAGCAATGCTGGAGCTGACAGGACAGAACTTCACTCCAAATCTGCGGGTGTGGTTTGGTGATGTAGAGGCAGAAACCATGTACAGGTATGGATGTTATTTGAAAAGATATCCATATGGCAAAAGGGTATATAAAATGCAATTCTGTTAATCTATGAACAGATACATTTAAAGTGGGACTTTTTAATGAATACAGTTATAAACAGGCAACTAAAGACCTTAAATACAAATGTTTATAAGCGCTTTTAGTTCATCTTATTGATCTAACAAGTCAGTCATTTTACAGTTAATGAAATTCATATCAGTGTAAAAATTTAATTTCTATACTAAAATGTAAAATAAGTTGCATATTAATAAGTTTTAGTTTAACATCTGATGTGGCCCTTGTTGAAAATAAGTACTTATTACAGAAATAATATACTTTAAAAGAATAATGGGTTACACTTAATCCATTTATACATTCTACTAACTATAAGTAACTTTGAAACTACATGTCAACTAATTCTCATTAATTTGCAACTACATATCTACTAACTCTCAGAGTAGACTGTTAGGGTTGGTTTAGGGTTAGTAGAATAAGTTGACATATACTTGCAAAGTTTCTCATAGTCAGTATGTTGTATGTTGTGGACCCATCAAAATAAAGAGTTAGAAGATATTAAGCAGGCAGTCTACTAATACTCTAATGACTGCTAGTTGACATGTAGTTGCAAAGTTACTTACTGTTAGCAGAATGTCTGAAGTGGACTATCGAAATAAAGTGTTACCCAATAATGTAATGTCAGTTGCAATTAAATTAAAATTTATTATAGTTTACATGTATATTAAATGCAATTAGATGAATTTGTAAAGTGCTTTTGACCCACTTAATCTATCTTTCATATATCATAATTTCCTTTATTGTTTTTGAAATATGGTTAAAGAGAGTGTACTGACTAGTGTTTATAGTAAACCGAAATATACTTAAAAACTGTATACAAGACAAATATAAATATAAATATACAACCTTGTAAAACCTTGACACTTTTTAAAAAGTGTACTGTGCTGTGTTAAAGTCCGTGTAATTAATATTATATAATCTGCAAACTAAACTACATAAAAAAACACTTAAGATTTGAAGTACATTCGGTTCAGTAAAGCGCACTATATTTTCACAAGGGAGTCCTAAATCCTTATAAACCTGTTAAATGCAGCAGTAAATGACATGTTAAGCTTTGACAGGACATAAGTTGAGCGAAGTGCCTCTGCCTAGTAAAACTGAAGTGAACAAGACCCCACACGTATTGTTTAAAGCCTCATGTGGTCGTTAAAGAAAAATATGTACTTTTATTACTGCTGTCAGTTAAACATATTGCAGGCAGTTACAGACTGAATTATTAATAGGCATGATATTTCCTCTAAAGGTGTGGCGAGAGCATGCTGTGTGTCGTCCCAGACATCTCGGCGTTCCGCGAGGGCTGGAGGTGGGTGCGGCAGCCGGTGCAAGTCCCTGTAACGCTGGTCCGTAATGACGGTATCATCTATTCCACGACGCTCACGTTCACATACACACCCGAACCCGGTCCCCGTCCGCACTGCAGCGCGGCCGGCGCCATCCTCCGAGCGGGCAACACCAGCTTGCTTTCCACGACCGGCAACAGCGCGGGAGGAAATGGAGAAACGGCACCCTACGGTGCCAACAGCACGTCTAACGCCGTCACAGCGTCGTCCTCTAATGCAGCCACGGCTGTGGTGTTATAACACACGCAGCAGCGCTCACAAACTCACAATGTGCTATCCGTGAAACAAATTCAACAGACTACAAACTGTTTGTAAAAGTGCTGCGTATTGAATTTCAATATAAAAGCCCGGAGATGAAAAATGAGGGATAGATGGGCGAAAAAGGCAAAACCTGTGGCGAGGGCAAAATATTTGAGAATGGTTCTCCTGTGCCCTCTTGTGGTTTTCTCTAAGGAGCCGGTCTGGTGCTAGCAATAGACAATGCCTGAGAGGAAACACCAGCACCTGTCAACAGGTGTAGAAGACATGGAGACAAGACCACAGCAGTGATACATCAGCCGTGTACAAAATGCGTCGACTGAAAATGATATTCAGTCTCTTACGTTTCTTCCTTCCGGTCTGTGAGTGCGACTGGGTGAGATGTATCATAGCCTGGGAGGTCTAAACTCTTAGGAAAAGGGTCACATTGAAATTGTGAGATGACAGTTTTTATGGACCAAGGATATTGTATAAGCTTTAGTAAAGGTACATTTTTTTTTTTTTTTCTCCATACCTTTTTTATATCAAACATTATAGTACGCTTTTGTTACCAAATAGGTTCTATTCCTCCTCTGAGCTTTTTCTGTATATAGCTACTTTCATAAACACGTTCGGTTGGACTCCTTGAGTTTTGATACTTTGAATTTTGTAAAACCATTATCCCCCCCCTCCCCCCTCCTTTTTTGTTTTCCATTCAGTTTAGTTGTTTTCATTTTTCATTTGGAAGAAACTCAGAGGGCCTGTTTTTTTTATCCTTCGTTTTTATGAAGTCTTTAAAAAGAAAAGAGCTTTAAGCAATGCCTCTGCCTTGCCTGCATTACAATATGCGCTACGCTTCCTTTAAGCATTTCATCGATGTGTTTAGATCTCACATCTTTGTGTCTTATTTGGGAATTTAAACCAGAAAACACAAAATAGAGGCTTTAGATGCAACGTGTCTCTTCGATACGGTAGCCATAGTGTAGTTCATTTGTTTTAGAGCACTGGTAGGATCTCACATATCATTATCAGAAAGTTCGCCGTAGTTGGATATTTGTAACGTTAAAGTTCGGACACGAGTTTAGACTCCTACAGTTTTAGTGCCGTTTTCTCAAATTCAGTTGTTTGTCTTCCTAAACTTCCAGTTGCATTTTTTAAAATTTGAAACGGTCTCAAAAGCAGATGATTTGGAGACGTGCTCTTCTATTAGATGTGGCCTTACTGGAACAAAGGTTCCCCGTTTAGTTCACTCCTTCAAAAGGAGGTGTACAAACGTGACCCGAGGAACCAAGCCTTGCATTTTGAACATTTTACATGCGATTTTTGATATTTAAACTCCCTTAAACTTTCGTTTGGATTTAGAAGATTTAAATGTGTAATAGATACAAACATACCCAAAGATATTATATTGCTTTTGCTGTCTCTGTTTTTTGAATATTTGAAGAGTATGTTGGGATTTGTGGCCTCTCGCACACCAAAAGTAGGAAGCTTTACTCCGTTGGTCATTGATGTGTTTATCGTGGCCTTGGTGTCTCACCAACTAGTAGGCTAGTATTAATGACAAAAAAAAAAAAAAAACCTAGCTGTTATGAGCTCATCAGCCAGCACTAATAGTGTTTTGTGACTTTCTTTTTTATGTACAGTAATTTAACTTTTGAATTTTATGCGTCCATTTGTAAAAAAGAAAAAAAAGAAAGAAAAAAAAAAAAATACAAACCATTCAGCCATTTTGTTATTTTTTTCGTGTGTCTGTGGCTCTTAACCCAGTTATGTCCTTGGTGTTTCTCGTCGAAACGGTTGGGTGTTTAGTGTCCGAGTTTGTCCTTATCTTATATGTTATTGTCTGGATAGTAAAAGGACATCATGGGACTAGAAACATGGAAGTAAATGGCCTTTAAATAAGTGTCTCAAAGATGTAAGCATACAGCAATACTGTATAGGTCACTTTCTGTGTCTGTGGAAATAGCCACTGATTTTTCACCAGCCTGATCCACAGCATATGTGGTCATGAAGAACAGCTGGCTCAACTAGAGTCATCTTCACTTTCTTTTACACTTCAGACACCTTTTTGGTAGATTTGCGTGGATCCTCCACTGTCTTCCTTACTTGGGAAATCTGTAGTGTAGTACAAGTAGGCGACCCGTCAAATAAGGCAATACTCCAGCATCGTAGGCCTATAATGTAGTATATTTCGGGAAAAAACTGTAACTTGAATGTTTCTGCAAAAAAAAGTTCACTTGTTGCCTCCACTAGCTTTTTCTTTTCACCATCTTCAACAACATCATCTCTCTTTCTTGCTAAACATGTCTTTATTTATGGCCTCTTTGCAAAAATCTTCCATGAGGTGGTTTAACCTGAAGCTCTTGCACTCGGTTTCCCAGAATTCTTGCGTAACGGTCTTCTTCCATTTGAACATATCCTTGCAATTCAGTATCATGTAAGCGCGCACTTCCATTTGGAGGAAGATGGCACTGGGCAAAAGCATGGATGCAAATTTAACTATGCCCACATTAAGCAGTCCATTTAATTGCTAATATTTGATGCTCTTTAATTTAAGCTATTGTCATTGTCAGAGCTTACCATGTAATATGGTATTGTATTTTTCTATTTTTTTTCCCCTTTTCTTTCCCTTGATTTATATAGCTTCATGACCCCAAAAAGAAAAACAAGTGCTTTAAGCCAGTCCGCCTTGAAATGATACAGCATCATTGAAACAATTCCTACACAAACTAAAGAAAGCGTTTAATTCAGACTGTAAATTCAGAGTGACTTTATCATGTTTTCATTAGCGTAGCACAATATATCATCATTTCTGAACCACTCCGTCACTCTGATTGCTGCCTCTGTTCCACGTTTTGTTTACATTGTGGATTCGCTCAGTTCTGCCCTTCACTTACTGTGGTGTTATGCTGGTAAAGTGCATTATGTTGCTCTCTGAACAAACCGATTGACAATCTTGCTGTTTTTTACATGTTTATTTTTTATTTTTTTGAAGGTGTTGAGCTTTAGAATGAAGGATTTGTTCTGACCCATATCTGAAACTGGTAATGTTGAGAAACTGTGTGTTTAAATTACACAGGTTACATTCTAACAAAATCCATAAATTTGCATTATATCATTTTCCTGTCAGTTATAAATCAGTTGAAGAGCTTGGCTCTGAAGGCATGTATGTAGAGGTCATGTACCAAGCCTTAAAAAACACATTTAATGGCAATCCGAGTGAACAAATTGTTAGTTTTTTCTTTAAAAATCAGCTGGTGTCATTTATATGTATCTATTGGTTTTATATTTCTTCATTAACTTTGCTCTTCCAAAAACTCCTTATTTTGAGCTCTGATCAATGTATAGATGATATGCCAAATGTCTTATACTTACATTTTCATGCACTGCTTATCAAACATGGCACGAGAGGCAGCTTTTCAAAGATATCTCAGTAGTCTAAAAAAAAAAAAAAAGTGGATGGGAAAATGTACCGTAGTAGACAAACACAGTGGTAATCTTTAGCCGCTTTCTAGTTCCATACTTCTATACAAAGAGCTTAATTGGTCATAATTTTGTCTTGTTTTGCTTTTTGGACAGAAATGTGTAATCAAAGGCTTATATAGCTTTGTCTTTTTTACCATCTGGAGAGTTTTGTGGCAGACTGACCACATGTGTTGTACTGTGTATCAAGTTATTATGCCTTTAGGACAGTTTTAGTTTGGTAATTCACCCTCTCTGCTGGTTTTGCACTTAGAGAAAACCACATTTGTCTAGATTAGTTGCTTACAGAGTGTAACGGTCACTTTTCATGTAAAGCAATCCTGCTGTGCCTAATTTGATGCTCTGTGCTAGGCTTTACATGTGCAGTTTGTCCTTCACCCCTCTTAAACTTTCACTTCCCCTTTCTTTTATTGCTCCCTCTTTCCTTTTTCTTTCTTGGTCTGTTGTAGTTATAATATTCAGAGGTATCAGTATGGTAGCAGTCTCAGTCCTTAAGGGGCCACTGATGTTAGATCATGTGCCCTAATGTGAAACAAGGGGGCAGAAAAAAACAAAAACATTAGTTCTGTTTCATTTGTCTGTTTGTTTGATTTTGTACATATTGCACCTGCTCAGTTCCATATGTCATTAAATAATAAAACTGCAATATTGGCATAAAAGTCTAAATCTCTTGTATATTCCTTTTGCAATACTGCAACTTCTTAAAAGACCCTGAACAGGCTTTTTGATAACTTTATGCTTACCAAAACTTTTTTTAATTATTTTATGCCTCATTTTGTTTAGGTTGCTGTACTGCCTTTGAAAGAATTTCTCGATTTGTTAGTGTGCCCAAATATTTAGCACCACACTGTCAGCCAACTATATTTCCATTTAGCCACCCAAATGTTTTATTGGGTCATTCCATGTTTTATGTCATTTCACAGACTTCTTTTTATCCGTAATGCCAAATAGATGAGATAAAGCAAGCCTGATCTCAGTTATTTTGTAGCCTGGGTTGAACTTGATTTTTTATTTATTTTTTTCTTAAAGGGATAGTTCATCCAAAAAGAATTCTGTCATCATTTACTCAAACCTATAAGAAGATATTTTAAAGAGCGTTTCAGGTGTTTTTGTCCATATTGTGTTAGACTGACAAAATATTGTCTTTTATCGTCTTTTATGTTTTAAGTAAGGTGCCTCCACCACATGTTGCTGACATAAACCGTATTATACAGGAGCATCCGGTTAACTTTTTCATGAATGGCTTTTAAAATTTTAGTTAAAAAAAATAAAACATGCATAACTTCCTAAATGCTGTCTGATAAAAACAAATTTTTAAGTTTTAATGTCTGCACTTCACAAGAATACAGTGACGCAACTGTAAAACAAAACGAAGAAAAAAAAACCATAGGAAAATGTTGGACCGACCCTCAGGTTGCATTTCATACAAAGCACTCCTAAAATATTAATGCATTTGATGATATATTAACTGGCATACATGAATGTCCTCAGGGTTTTGAAACGTTTTCTTTAATAAGTAGGTATTTATTTTTTGGGGTGGTTAAATCCGCTGGTATTAGACAGTGGATTCAAACTTTACACAGTTTAATGTGTCAATGTCAGTATTGTACGGACATACAGTCAGTGTTAGAGAGCATATGGATATGTGCGTCATCTCAACAGCATTTAATGAATATGCTGTCAGCTTGTTCATCTCAATGAGAGAGGAAAATAAAAATGTGAGTCTGGCATATACAAATATTACAAACAAATAGACTACGTGTCCTGGTGAAAATAGCCCAGATGTCAGAAGCAGCCTTGAGTAGGTTCTTTGAAGTGCACAACAGGTGTGAAAAGTCTCATGCAATGATAAGGATAGACTCTATGTACAAACAGTGCGGCTGAACCAACACACAAGATAAAGACATCAATGTGTACTTTCCTTGAAGAAAGCGGTTAATGCTACACATCAACATATGGACATTACACGATTACCAGTTGGTACATTTTGTACACCGTTCACACATATTCGCATGTTTATGTGGTATTGGCAAAGAATCCAAAGTGGTTTTAAGTATGTGTGTCATAAATTTATCAAACAGAATTATCTGTGCAGTCGTTACTAAAGCAGATGTGACGAATAAAATACAAATATAGGTCAGCGCACACTCAGAACTGATCTCAGATGTCAAATATTTACACTACCATTCAAACATTTGGGGTCAGTAAGATTTTTAGTCCCACTTTATATTAAGTGGCCTTAACTATTATGCACTTACATTTAAGTTAATTATTTGGTACAAAGCACTTATTGTGTACATACATGTTTTTACATTATACAGTTGTGTTCAAAATAATAGCAGTGTGTTTAAAAAAGCGAGTAAAGCTCAAAATCCTTATAATACCTTTTACTTCAATACACACAAATGCATTGGGAACACTGCACATTCTATTCTGAATCAAAACATGAAGAAAACTTTAGAAAATTTGTTATTACTTTACAGAAAGTGAAGAAAAAAGAATATTAGGTTGTTCAAAAAATAGCAGTGTCTGCATTTTCTTTTACAAAGTCAAACATTACTGTATAAACAGAAAAAATGCTTGAAGATTTAGCTTTCTTGTGAATGACTGAACTAACATTTAGTTGTATAGTCATGGTTTCTGAGAACTGCTTCACATCTGTGTTGCATGGAGTCTGGCAGGTATTCCAGCCCATGGGACAATTGCACTACATACCACAATTCCTCTGCATTTCTTGGTTTTGCCTCAGAAATAGCATTTTTGATGTCACCCCACAAGTTTTCTATTGGATTAAGGTCTGGAGATTGGGCTGGCCACTCCATAACGTTTATCTTGTTGGTCTGGAACCAAGATGCTGCTTGCTTACTGGTGTGTTTGGGGTTGTTGTCTTGTTGAAACAGCCATTTCAAGGGGATTTCCTCTTCGGCATAAGGCAACATAACCTCTTTAAGTATTTTAATGTACTCAAACTGATCCATGATCCCTGGAATGCGATAAATAGCCCCAACACATAGTATGAGAAACATCCCCACATCATGATGCTTGCGCCACCATGCTTCACTGTCTTCACAGTGTACTGTGGCTTGAATTCAGTATTTGGGGGTTGTCTGACAAACTGTGTGCGGCCCCTAGACCCAAAAAGAACAATCTTGCTTCATCAGTCCAGAAAATATTGTGCCATTTCTCTTTAGGCCAGTCAATGTGTTCTTTGGAAAATTGTAACCTCTTCATTTTTTCAACAATGGGACTTTGCGGTTGTTTCTTGTCGATAGCTTGGCTTCACATAGGCATCTTCTAATTGTTACAGTACTCACAGTTAACTTTAGACTTTATTTGATCACCCTGGAGCTGATCATTGGATCATCTGAGTCTTTGGCTATTCTTCGATCCATTCAAAATGGTAGTTTTCCATTTTCTGCATCTTGGTTTTGGTTGCCATTTTAAAGCATTTATATCATTTTGCTTTGAGCAGCCTATCATTTTTTAGAATTTTTGCATGTTTTCCTCTTTAATCAACATTTTAATCAAAGCAGTGAGTCATTCTTTTGAACAATGTCTGGAATGACCCATTTTACTCAGATTTTCAGAGAAATGTAATATACAACATTTGGTGTTTCTGTCCTTAAATAAGGGCCACTTGTTTGACACCAGTTTTTTCACAGAATGATTTACCTCTCTAATTAAACTCCACACTGGCTATTATTTTGAACATGCCCTTTTTCAATTAATAATTCAGTTACACAGAATCAACAGCACATGTCAATGCACTGTTGGGTCTATTGGTTTTCTATTACTCTACCACACCTACTAGTAAAATATTTGCCATATAGAAATATAATTTCTACCAAAAACAGTGATTGATCTGGTCAGTGATGTTGGACTGCTATTATTTTGAACACAGCTGTACTTGTATTTAAAAAAAAAATACCTGCATGTAATTACATCTGTAAGTAGTTTATGCAATCACATTTATACCATCCCTTACACCTTAACCCACCCTTAAACCTACCCATACCACTTAACCTGTCCCTAACCTTACCTGTATCCTATCTCGACAGCAGCAATGTTTTGCAATACAGTATGAACACAATAGGTAAATTCTACATATTTATTAGATGTTAGTACATAGTAGTCAAGGCCACTTAATATAAAGTGGGACCAGATTTTTTGTTTTCAGATAAATTAATATTTTTTTTATTAAGCATGGATGCATTAAATTGATAAAAAGTGACATTTATACTATTTTTTTTCCAAATAAATTGTATTCTGTTGAACCTTCTAATCATCAAATAATCCTGAAAAATATATATCATGGTTTTCAGAAAAAGAACATTAAGCAGTAGAACGGTTTTCAACATTTATAAATATTTAGCTTAAGTGTTGGAATGATTTCTGAAGGATCATGTGACACTGAAGACGGGAGTAATGCAACTTTGCCACCACAGGAATAAATTACATTTTAAAATACGTTCAAACAGAAAACTGTTATTTTAAATGTTGTTAATTTTTCACAATGTTCCTGTTTTGCTGTATTTTTGATTAAACTAATGCAGCCTTGGTGAGGATAAGAGGCTTCTTTCAAAAACATAAAAAAAATCTCAACCTCAACCAGTCTTTTGAATGGTAGTGTAGTTAAAAGCAATATTAGAGTGTTCTTAAAACATCTGGATGATTGCTTTGACAGTAACACACACAAAAATAAAATACCAAGAAAAGCAAATGAGCAAATTCCTCTCCTCTCTCTCCTCTAGGTGAGCCAGAAAATTAGAGAGCCAAAAGGACAAAACTTATTTATGGCTTATAAAGTCTCTGTAAGTCATAGTTTGTAAGTCATAGCTCTAATGAGGCCACAGTCTTGCTCCATTTGGTGCTGCTGTTTATTTAACAGCGACGTACTAAAATTAAGCACTGGATTCTATCAGCATTTCAGTGCTATTGGCAGTCATTGTCTGCATGCTTGTGCTCTCATTTATCACCAGTACAAGTCTCTCTCTTCCGTTAGCAGCCATTTTACTAAACATTACAAAGCTTTGAATGATTTTGACACTGTTCTGTACACTTTACTTGGTGCTGGGTTTTTATACTGAAAATTTCAGGGTTAAATGAGTGTCAGTTAAGCTTGTGCTGAGCCACGGATACTGGTGTCAGTTAGCCTTGTAAGTGTTCCTGAGCTTTGTGTGTTACCGTCAGCCTGTCCGGTCCCACCGCTTCCTCCAAACAGCGTTCCCAGCCCTCCAGCTCCTCTGGCGCTACGCCGGGTGCTGCTCCTGCTCATTTCATCCATATCATCCCTACAGCAGCTGAACGTCGCCAGCACGCCCTGTCTGAAGCGTTTGTTCATAAAACAGTAGACTATAGGGTTGACGCAGGCGGAGGTGTAGGACAGCAAGTGGATGAAGGATATCGGCGCTCCTGAGAGGAGACGATCGGCTGAACGTCTGTCAAAGGCTCGCCAGGCGTTAACGACGAAGATCGGCGTCCAGCAGAGGAAGAACAGCCCCACGATCACCAGCAGCATGCGAATGACTCGTTTCTTGGCCATGAGGTTTGCTGTAGGGCTGTTGCTGCAAACCCTTCTCAGTTTGGATTTTGGGTGGCTGATGCTGGGCATCATGGGTTCGGGACGCTTTTTCTTGGAGGGTTGGAGGTAGCAGCCATCGCCGTCACCATTTTTCAGATTGGATGTGCCATGTTCTTTCTCTAGTGAACAAAGTGAGGATGAAACTGTAATTATGTGTAATACTAAAGCAACTTTTCCACTATCTGTGATATTCGCAAACAAAACAATAGAATTATATTGTAATCAGTAAACCCAAACTATTGAATCTGAATTCAAATTGATGAATAAATTGATTTTTTTTATATTTACTTATACGTGGTAAGACAATTAAAAAACATGAAAGTTGAGTACTTAACACCATTCACTACAGAATTGCATTCTGCTCATTGATCTCTCTATATATAGATTATATGATATTATTTATATTATAGATAAGTGTTTCCACAATGGTCACATCGACATGCCCATTTCAGTGTCACAACTTGGCAGCTTGTGTTTTGTTGAATTCCAAGTTTTCCACTAAATATGACTTGACTTGGTCATTCATGTGCATGAAACTCACAATATTTCCAACTCCACCTGAAGGGCACATTAGCCTTCTGGTTTGTCCTACAAATTGTCATCATGGCTAAACAGTTTTATTTAAAAGGCTTTTATAAAATGAGTCCACAGCTGAAGTATTATGGTCAGTCTATGATATTTTCCCATACCTCTATTTGACTTCCTGTTAGCCATTTCGAATTTGATTCCCCTGTAGAGTTCGAGTGAGGTGAGGCCATAAGCCGTCATCATTATGATCCCAGGCACGAGAAAGAGTATCAGCAACAGGAAAACATACCTAAAACAGAGAGGTCAGTTGCAATGTCAGACCTGGTTTGACAGTAAGAGCTGGCCGGTTGCATATAATGCCTAGTCTTACAAGTTTGTCGTCTCATTCTTTTCTTTACATAACTTTATAAAGTCAGTTACATAGAGGCTTAGTTTATGCAGTTGGCAACTGCAGGATATCATCATCATATTTGTGTGTTTTCACAGTATTTTTTAACTAAAAAATGTAAATGCTGGGTAGTTTTGTAGTTTTAAATTTACAGAATAGTTTACTAAAATTACTCACTCTCATGCTTTTCCAGAAGTTATATATATATAGTGCTGCTTGAAAGTTTGTGAACCCTTTAGAGTTTTCTATATTTCTGCATATATATGACCCAAAATATCATCAGATTTTCATATAAGTCCTGAAAGTAGACAAAGAGAACCGAATCAAACAAATGGGAGAAAAATATTTTCTTTGTCATTTATTTATTGAGAAAAATGATCCAGTGTTACATATCTGTGCGTTGCAAAAGTATGTGAATCTTTGCTCTCAGTATCTGGTGTGACCCCCTTTTGCCGCAGTAAACTGAAGGTAAAGTTTCTTGTAAATGCTGATCAGTCCTGCACAATAACATGTAGGAGTTTTAGCCCATTCCTTAGTGCAGAACCACTTAAACTCTGTGATGTTGGTGGATTAAGGTCTGAACTTTGACTCAGCCATTCCAAAACATTACCTTTATTCTTCTTTAACCATTCTTTGGTAGAATGACTTGTGTGCTTGTGGTTGTTGTCTTGCTGCATGACCCACGTTCTCTTGAGTCCTGACATTTTCCTTTAGAATTTGCTGGTATATTTCAGAATTCATTGTTCCATCCATGATGGCAGGCTGTCCTGGTCAAGATGCAGCAAAACAGGCCCAAGCCATGATACTACCACCACCATGTTTCACAGATGGGTGAAGATTCTTAAGCTGGAATGCAGTGTGTTCTTTTCTCCGAACATAATAGCTTCTCATTTAAACCAATAAGTTCTATTTTGGTTTCATCCATCCATTAAACCTCTGGCTTGTCCACATGATCTTTAGCAAGCAATTTTCTTTTTGGAGAACAGTGGCTTTCTTCTTGCAACTCTGCCACGCACACCATGGTTGCTCAGTGTACTCCTGATGGTGAGCTCATGAACATTAACATTAGCCAATGTGAGAAAGGCCTTTAGTTGCTTAGAAGTTACCCTGGGAACTTTTGCAGCCTCGCAGACTATTACACATTCTGGTCAACCACTTCTCGGGAATGTAACAGTGGTCTTGAATTTCTTCCATTTGTACACAATCTGTCTGACTGTGGATTTGTGGAGTCCAAACTGTTTAGAGATGGTTTAGTAACATTTTCTAGCCTGATGAGAAACATCAACACTTTTTCCGAGGTCCTCGGTAATCTCCTTTGTTCATGACATGATTCACTTCCACAAACATGATCCGACTTTGATAGATCCCTGTTCTTTGAAAAAAACTGGTCACGTACTGACATTTGATAGTCATTGCACTGACTGAAAACACCTCTGCACAGATGGACTCTAATTTCACCTTTAAATTAACTGCTAATCCAAGAAATTCACATACTTTTGCCACTCACAGATATGCAATATTGGATCATTTTCCTGAATAAATAAATGACAAAGAAAATATTTTTGTCTCATATGTTTGATTGGGTTCTCTTTGTCTACTTTCAGGACTTGTGTGAAAATCTGATTATATTTTGGGTCATATTTATGCAGAAATATAGGAAATTCTAAAGGGTTCACAAACTTTCAAGCAGCACTGTATATATATATTAGGGGTGGCACGGTTCGCGGAAAAAAACCGAACCGTATGGTTCTCCACACACGGTTCGGCACGCGCTAGGACCGCGGTTCAGTTTAACTCTGACAACGCATATGCAATATGGTAACACTTAAAAAAAACAAACAGGGTTCGGCTAATGTATGCTTCTGTTGATGGATGCGAATTCTGCCTTCCCAGTACATTACAACAACAGCGATGGGGGAAGAAAATAAAAAGTGGACAAACCATTCACTCTTGTTCAATGCGAGTGCCGTATGCTGGATTATGAGCATTTATTCCGTCATCACCCGGGTGGTGATAGCGCGCGCGCGCACAGGTGAGACCTGAACAGCACACGTTGATATCTGTGTTTAAACTAAACTCATGTAAGCTTTGCCACTTTAAACATTTAAGAGCCAGAGGACGCGAGCTCGCGCGCGCAGTGAGAAGATTTGTGCGTGCGCTCATCAGAAGCGCGCAAACTCGCGCCTCAGAACGCGCGCAAATATTAAGCTCTCTCTGAAGTATTGTGTTTGAATGGACAAATTCACACAAAAATTATGTCAAAATGCCCGTCTTGGTAGAGTATCCTATAGCAGACATAGCCGGCTGAACGTACAGTATCAGTGCACTGGATCAGTGCATTCTCTTAAAGTGACAGCACTTTCTTAATATTAATCAAACAGCAACAACAAAGAAATCACTCACTGCTCTTGATTGAATCGCTTTTGTAACTTTAATAAAGATTAATCTTTAATTTATACAGTCAAATATGCAATGCTGTTTTACATTTGATTACTTTATTCAATTTATGTACCTAAAAACTAATGCTAGACCTACCTAAAAAAACCCCCCTGAAAATCACTGTTTATTTTATTTGTATCTTTACTCTATTGTATTTATTTATGCTGTTGCTTGTAGTTAAATAGATTATTCTTATTGTCTTTATTTTTATTTGACACTGACAGTATAGTTTTTCCCTAAACATACCGAACTGTACTGAAACCGTGACTCTAATACCGTGATACAAACCGAACCGTGAAAAAGTTGAACCGTGGCACGCCTAATATATATGGCCTGTTTTAATGATTTACACAATTGGCAAGTGTATGATGCCTCAGATTTTAAAAGTTGCATAGTGTATTTCAGCATTAACATACATGGTCAGTGTAAACACCTACTGCATTAAAAAGAGCGGCATGATGATTTTTCAACATTTTTTCCTTTTCTGTTCCAAAGAAAAGAGGAGTGAAAATAATCCTGTTAGCAAAGGTAATTTTCACTAACTCGGTCCACCACTGCTCAGATGTTTTGCCTTTAGTACAAACAGTATATTACTTCTATTTACACTTCTTTGTGTGAATAGCATCTATCACTATATGCACTTATACTTCTTGCAAACAGTATCTACCACTATTTACTCTTAGTATAAATAACATTGAGCTTTTTTTTACACTTAGTGTAAATAACTGCTGCCGAAAACGTAACAGTATACAGGTAACATGAGGGTAAATGATGACAGAATTTATATTCTGCTCCTTATTCCTTTAAAAACCCTATCCTCAAAAATAAAAATAAAAAACACAGTCCTAATAAATCTTACCAGGTCTGCATAACATCACTGGGCCAAACCAAGCGGCACATGTTGCCTGTGCTGTTGTTATTGCGCATGAAAGGCACCAGAGTGCTGCCTATCGGGTAAGGCAGCATGAGCAGAAAAGACACGACCCAAGTGGCTGTGATGACTTTTGCAGCGTGGGACTTCGTCTGCCATGTGCGGGACTTAAAGGGGTTGCAGATGGCACTGTAGCGCTCCAGAGATATGGCCACAAGGTTGAATGTGGATACGCTCACCGAAATACCTGCATGTTTGGACGCACAGAACACAATTGCACATAAATCTGGCCTTGTTAAAGTATTGTGATTCTAAGAAGGTCTGATATATATGCTTCTATAAACAACAGTAAACACAAAAATGGAAACAGACATGCAAACTTCATAACAAACTAACTCCAAGCCCTGATAACAAAGGCATGAACTGTTAATAAAGTTAATGGCTGCTGGCACTTTACCGGCGGAACACCGCACACTTTACACCAAGAGCGCAGCTCCAGCTCTCCTCTGAATAATCAACAGCGCTTGATTGCTTATGCATGTTGACATACCCGCACGGTAATAACAACAGAGTATGTAAATTAAGTCAGCTTTATCATGAGCAAGTATTACAGAACAGCACAAAACAAACACATAAAACATGCTGATACATCAAATACAGAGATACCGGGCAGTGGCATTGTCTCATTACTAAATTGTTTACACGGCACATTTGCGGCATCTGGAAGTGTGCAACCAACCTGGCTATAAATAGTTTTCAGAATTGTTACACAAAATTCAACAAGTCATAAATATGAATTCACAATGGATGTGCCTTGCAATATAATCTGAAAAAAAAAAAAAAACCTGTGGTCTTGCCATTACGATTGAGGCTTACAATATAATAAAATGCATTTTAGTGCTATTAATTCGAGCTTCACTGCGTTTGTGGTGCTTTTAGCCCCTAAATGAATAGTAATGAATATCTAAATAAACCTTTTTTATAACCAAATGCAAGAAAAAAAGTAGCTGGAACATTATGTACCCTAATGTCCTTTGGTTAGGAGAGCTTTTATAGTCTGCCTCTCACAATCAATGTGATCAGATGCCCTTTTTTAGGGCATAAAGAAGCTTGAAACATCAGTGAATATTATGCAAACATTCCCCGATTTTAATGTAACATGTTACTCAAATTTTCTGGTAAAATAACATAGTTATTATAATTAAAGTAGTCAGTACCAATACCAGTAAAATTTCATGTTTCTTGGTACCAAAAGCAAAAACCATCTTGGTAGCAAAAACCATTCAACTATTTTATTTAACAAACTATTTAACTATTTTATCTTACTATTTTATATATATATATATATATATATATATATATATACACACACACACACACTCATATATTAGGGGTGTAACGGCACGCACATGCCCTGCTCGCTCCAAAGTCCCCACTCCAAGGGGATAGGGATGATCACTTCCATTTGTAATTTGCCCCGTGAACCGTTCGGTACGAATAGGCTACACGTACCGTTACACCCCTAATATATATATATATATATATAATGTATATATATATATATATATATATATATATACACACACACACACACACACACACACACATATTATGAATTTATATTTAATAAAAACGGTAATAATAATTTTTAGAATTCTTATAATTTTTTTCTGTGTTTAAAAAATAGAAATATCATGCCTGACCATATGGGAGGGATGTAACCCTTTCCAGCATACTTACAGTGAACTCAGAAAAATGTATCAAAGCATATATATATATCTATATCTATATCTATCTATCTATCTATCTATCTATCTATCTATATATATATATATATATATATATATATATATAAGTTTACAGGTGGTAAATTTACTGTTACAGGCGTTTGTTCAGCAAGTGCCTACTACGGGTAGTTGTTACTTTAAAAATTCAGTCACATGGTAGGCTATTAGACAATCACAATACCAAACAAAAACATTATGAAAAGAGAAGATCTCATATTAATTTACAGTTTGACTAATTATAGTAACAGCTATCTTCGCAGAAATTCGGGTTATGGTCATTTTTGTAAGGTGATGTATGGACACAAAGTGAGAACCAACTCTATTCAATTCCAAACACTGAGCTATTCTAGAAATTAAGTGTCAACTACAAATGACTCACCCATGAAGTACGTGGCCACTTTGCACATGCCGGTGCCGAAGATGAAGTCCTTCATGAGGTTTGGGATGAGTGTGAAGGGCATGCAGAAGACACACAGCATCAGATCACTGACAGCCAGAGACAGCAGGAACAGGTTCGTGACCGTCCGCATGCGCCGGTTCCGCATCAGAACCGTGATGATCAGGCTGTTTCCTATGAAGCTCAGGAGGAAGATGAGCACATACAGCACGATCCGGACCGTCTGGTTCATGTCTGACGAACAAATTAGAAAGAAAGATGTTATTTGACAAGATTTAACAAGCAAACTATACAGTGAACTTTTACTCAGATAGGCTATGAAAAGTTGTACAAAACCTGTCTAGACCCGTTCACAACTTTTCAGCACAAAGGCTCACTGTAAAATGTGGTAATCTGTTACCTTAAAGAACATTTTTTTTTAACTGAGATAGCTCATTAAAACATATTTGTTGGTAAAACTTTTTTTTTTTAAGTTTAGATGTGAACAATTTTCAGTGCTTAATATGCGCATAAAATAAAGTAATATGCAATAAAAAAAATGTAAGATTTTCTTTACCTTTTGGCTCGGACGTGGCGTTATTGTCATTTTTGCACTCCGACAAATTCCCGATTCCCAGTCCACATAATATTTTATAAATATCAGTGGAATTGATGAGCATATCGTGAATTGTAAATGTCTCCATGTTTGCTGCTTGTTTCTGATGGCTTCTCACTGTCCTTCGATCAATACAGAAATATATCTATCCAAATGAATTTCTCTTCATCTCTTGCAGGTGAAAGAACACCAACATTTGATCTGCCATAATGCCAGAGATATGCACTCTATATTAAAACACATGCTTTTATCTTATTTCATTATTATATATTCAAGACAAATGGTAAAAAGTTTTGAGATGTCCAAAAAAAAAAGAAAAAAATAACAAAATAAAATGGATTGTTAAGTACATCCAACCCTGTATATCATCAAAAGTTCCAGCTCATGAGCTGTGATGTGAAGTAATGCAGTTGATCAGTGCTGTCGTCCACAGAACCACAGACCCCGCCTTCACTTTCCCACTAGACACCCTCTATGAATAAGGTACACCCCCATCACATTTCCTGAATCATTACATCATTTTAATTATTTATTTGTGAAATGTTGTCTATAACATAAAAATAATATGTTGAATATCTTCTATTATTATTATTAGTATTATTATTTATAATATTACTATCAATAATAATAATAATAATAATAATGTGTTATACATTTCTTGGTACCTCATTCCACTCGCAACTCAGTTAACCTCAGTTACGCAATTCAGATTTCGTCCCTTTCAAAAATGCAATATTCATTAAATTTTTTGACTCCCCAGAAATAATTTGGACCTTTTCTACAGCATGACAAGAAGACAAGTAATTAATCCCCCCCTTTTTTGTACACAAATTTTAGTGTACTGCATCCATAGCTGCTGAGTACATACAGAACACTACGGGTCAAAAGTTTGATAATTATTGATAATTATAATGTATTGAAAGAACTCTCCTATGCTAACAGAGGCTGCATTTGTTTGATTAATATATTTTAAAATGTAGCTTATTCCTGTGATGGTAAAGCTTAATTTTCAGCAGCCATTTCTATGGTAATCAGTGTCACATGATTATTCAGAACTCATTCTAAAACGCTGATTATTAATTAGCACATGAAATGTGCTACTAATTCTGTTGATTCTTTTACACAAAATGCATTTGCTTCCATTTTACAAATTATGCTCTTGGATTCAGTTTTACTATCTTGACTTCATCAGTTTATCCTGAGACAGATTTTAAGGGCCTTTTTAGGGTAATTTACTGACCTCTCCACCAAACAAAGCACTCCCACATTTAAACAGCCTGAAAGATGTTTTATAGATTTAGAAAGTGAAGAAGAGAGAGAGAAAAGTGGAAATAAACACACACTTTAAATGCTTCTAAACATCTTTACTTGTACAAAACAACGTAAAACAATGTTCTTGTGTTTATACAGTATGTAAATGCATGTGCAAAGGGTTTGCAACAACTATTCAATGCATCAGACCTTGATGCAAAAACCTTAACCTGACAGTCCACACTGAAGTCACACTATATATATGTGTGATAGGAACATAGCCTGCTGGACATACTCTCAATTACTGTTCTGGATGGAAATGAACTTTTTACTGTGACTATGCTAGTACTACATAACACACAACTAACTGATTAAGATTACTATCAGCTACTAACATTGTTGTAAAACATAAAGATTAGAGGGCAAGTCTTTTGAAGAAGACCACACGCAGGTTTTGTTGTAGTAACTCAAAAATCTCTAGCACTGGCCAAAAGCTTTAATTCCTGATAGCTGCTGTCAGATGTATTTGTGCATGATAAACATTATCAGCATTCCTGCGAAGAGAAACAGAGAAGAGAAACTGCTTTCTTGTTCATGTCTATACATGTTCAGGTTCATATTTAAATTGTGTCACCTAAAGGCCTATGACAAATTTTCTTTTGAATTAAAAAACAAAAAACACATAATGATCTTGTTATTCTTTGAAACCCCTGTCTTTTCCATTTTGAATTTTTGATTTTTAAATAAACATTAAATCAAAGTAATTTAAAAATAATGAAATACTACCACGATGTATAAATATGTTACATTTATTTAAATGTATTATTTTAATATTTTTTCCCCACATGAAAAACTACTATAGTAATTTATAGTAAATACTATAAATAGTAAATACTATATGTGACCCTGGACCACAAAATCAGTCTTAAGTGTCAGTTTTTTGAAATTGAGATTTCTACATCATCTGAAAGTTGAATAAATAAGCTTTCCATTGATGTATGGTTTGTTAGGATCGGACCATTTTTGGCCGAGATACAACTATTTGAAAATCTGGAATCTGAGGGTGCAAAAAATTCAAAATATTGAGAAAATCACCTTTAAAGTTGTCCAAATGAAGCTCTTAGCAATGCATATTACTAACCAAAAATTAAGTTTTGATATATTTACAGTAAGAAATTTACTAAATATCTTCATGGAACATGATCTTTACTTAATATCCTAATGATTTTTGGCATAAAAGAAAAATCAATAATTTTGACCCACACAAGGTATTTTTGGCTATTGCTACAAATATACCCCAGCGACTTAAGACTGGTTTTGTGGTCCAGGGTCACATATATGTTTTTGAACCATACTATAGTAAAGCACTTGAATTCATTTGTTGTTGTAATTCTATAGTTGCTGTGCTAATATAACAACTATAGTAATATAAACAAATTACTTTACCCAATACTGTTGGGTAAAGTTTTCTACAACTAGGGTATATTATACTACAATACTCTACAGTTTATTGTAGTACAAACTAAAATATACTACAGTATTTATTACAGCCTATCAGTTCACTATTATTACTACAGTATGCTGTAGCATTCATTAACAAAGTGTTGTAAATACTATAATATATACAGTACTATAATAGGCCTGCACTTTACTATAGTATGGTTCAAATTTAGGCCTACTATAAATTATAGTATTTTTTTCATGTGGGTTAAAATAAATATATAATAAAGAAAATAAATACATAATAAAAACACAAGCTAAACAAAAAAAGTTCATTTTGTGGAATTCATTATTTTGACTTTTACAACAGGAACTCTTATTATTAAAGTTAATAAAGGCATGTCGGAACCTTGTGTCGAAGCCAGTGTTTCCTGAAGGGCTTGTTGTCGTTTGCCTGGATACGGTGCTTCATCCTGTGATGCTGCAGCGCTAACAGATGATCACAGATAATCCCGTCGACATCACATTAAAAGGATGATAATGATGGACGAGAGCGCAGAGCTGTCTGTCTCTATAACGCAGATTGTTCAGCGGCTCAAAGGGACTCATTTACACTCCCAGCTGGAGAAACAGGCTAAAGTGAGCAGCTTCAGCTAACTGACTGCAGAGTGTGCAACTCGATATACGGTCACTGCAGTATATACTGCCAGCTTGCGCTTGCTGCTGTATTTCATTGCAGAAATGTGTCTTTCTTCCTAGGAATGTTTGCACAAACCTGAAATTAAACTGGAAACGCTGAAAGATGATGTGAGAAGATTGTTAAAGGCATCAGGTATGTCATGGCTGTCGGATGTAGAGTAAAATTTTGAATGAAATTTCAAGCAAGTATCTTTTACTTAAAATAAAACCAAATGATTTTTTAAACTACCGTTTCAAAAGTTTGGGGTCAGTAAGTATTTTTAATTTCTTTTTCTTTCTTTCTTTTTTTTTTAAATAATACTTTTATTCAGCAATGATTCATTAAATTGATCAAGACATTTGCATTGTTACAAAATATTTCTATTTATATATTTCTTTTGCATATAAATACTGTTCTTTTGATCTTTCTATTCATCAAAGAGTGAAAAAATTATTATTTTTTTTTACAAAAATATTAAGCAGAACATGTTGATGATAATATTAAGAAATGTTTAGTGAACAGCAAATCAGCATATTAGAATCTTGTTTGGTTACACTTTATAATAAGTACACACTAATAAAGTACTTACAAATCATTAACAAACTAGTAGGTTGTAGTTTATTTATAGTTCATAAACTGTAGTTAATACATTAATTAACTCTATATAAATAGTGATTTCTTCATTCATTTGCACTGTAATTATCTCTATTAATATGGTTTCATTACCGAATTGTTCAATGGTTATAAGGAGTGAATAGTTCTCACTTTAGATCAGGTCACAGAAAATGGGAAAATGTCATTACTTAAGTGCTTTAAACCAGCCATTATTGAACATTCATTGCATTCATATTCACTGTCCCTTAAAATGTTTACAAACACATTAAGGAAACACACACACACACACACACACACACACACCTGTGCAGTTTACAGAGACTCTGATTTTTATTGGTTTTTATACTGTACAAACTGTATATTCTATCCCCTAAACCTAACCCTCTCTCTCTCTCTCTCTCTTTAGGTTTCTGTGATGGATAGGTTTAGGGTTAGAGTTAGGGTAAAGGAAAAGAATATACAGTAGAGTGTAAAACTATGGAGGTATATAAGTAAAGGTTGGTTTAATTAATGAAATTTTCCCATTTTCTGTGAGAACTATTTATGGTTAATAAGTTGTTGACAAAGCATTATCTAACCCTTTACATATGATCTAATTAAACAATAATAATTGTGTTAATTACAGTGACAATGAATGAAGAGCTCACTACTTGTTTAGAGGCTATTAATATATTAGGATCATTGATGTATAAGGATTTTTGACAGGCCAATTTTAAAATACAAAAAATAATAATATTTACTGTAATTGTTAAAACATTAAGAATGTTGTGCACTCATAAATTCGTATTAAAATTTAAAATTAAGTGATTTTAGTGTTTTTTCATCTAGATGAATTGGCCGTAGCCTTAAAAAATGTCATGTGATGCGACGATGATTTATATTAATATTAAATAATTTCCTTAACATGCTTAACATTTTTTAAAAATGTTCTCAGTAATTAAAGTGTTTAGAAACAAAGTATTTGCAATTAATTTGAGCTTTTGTAAATGATGATCTCTTATTTTTGTTCTATAATTTCAGAGTTGCCTTCTTAAATGTAGTTAGCAGACTTATTTTTCCTGCAAATTGCATAAAACTGATAAAAATGTTTTAAAAATACCATTCACTTAAGCATACTGTTGCAGTGATTCATATTTCAACCACAGAAATGAGATATATTATGTATATTTTAATACAGTTATTGCTATTATTGGTCTCACCACATGATGAGTGGTCGCTCCAAATGACAAAAATACCTTATATCATTAAAAATCTATTTAAAAAGATATGTGTGAAAAGTGCAGCACATGGCATTAACTGCAGGCATTTCTTTAGCCCCAGTTATTTCTGTACTTTGCCCAATATTGGCTGCTCAATTGACCCTTTCGCCGGGAGTTTGATTAACAGGCAGTCTGACATATTATAACGCCGAAAAACAAACCAGACAGGAGAGTAAATTAACGTTGGTGGGCTTGAACTTGAAAAATGGTGTGTACTGACATCTTTTCACAGTTGAAACAAGATACCTTCTGATGTTCATTCATGTTTATTTTGTGCTATGACTAGTAAAGATGAAGAGATGATTGGTTCATGTGCCGCTTGAAATGAGGCGCTACAGCGATCTGTCACTACATGTTAAAGAGCCACAAAACAGTATTTGTTGTTTGAATTTCTTTAAAAAAAAATGACAAAATTTGAACACTGAGACTTTGTTTCATATTAAATGTAACCAGCTCTGTCTTGTCTGTCAGTGTCCTCTTTGCACCGTGATGTATTTTTCAATGCGTGAGAACATGATGTGTGGCATAAAAGTGCCATGGTTTTTCGGACGTAGCAACAGTAACTAAGGTGGGGTGGGTCTTTGAAAAAGGTCAATTTAGAGTAGGGGGAGGTTGCTGGCTCAGGTTCTGAGATGATAACATGAACACCTTTCTTACAGTAGAAAATGACTTCTGGAGTTTGTGGTAGACTGCAGGGTCAGAATTAACATGCTGCCTATGGTGAGCATTTATTTTACTTTGCCTGGCAGTATAATCTGGTAGAATAGATTAAAATAGTTATTAATAAATAAATAAATAATAAATTACTAATAAATGCATAATTACCAAACTAAAATTACATGCTCTGAGTTTTTATTTTATTTTATTTTTGCATTTTTTCTCATATTGTACAAAGATTAAACATAAACAGTCTGAAATGAACCAAATTGCATAAAAATATATTCCAAATTATACTAAAATAAAGTATTCTATGTATATAAACCATCAATTGAATATAAAAGCAAAAAACTGCCAATCTGGGACATATATCTATAATGGAAAACACTCTGCAGTGGTCGCACCACATGATATTTGGTCGCACCACATGATATTTTCAAATTCAATCAAAATTTACAAGCACAGAATTGGTCACCTAAACAAAACAAGCTAGCTTCCCACAAAAGGTCACTATGAAATTTATAATGAAAATAAATAATTGCAGAAATAACTTATTATTCATTGTTTTTTTGAGGTCATACCACATGATATCCAAATGTGGTAACTACATACCAGCCGTTAAAAAGATTCTTTTTTTCCAAATTTGAAAGAGACTTACAAACCTGCTTGATGCTTCCATGGGTCCTTGGCAAATTGGTATATGATGCAAAGTCTTATCTTTGAATGGATTTCAACATAAAAGTCCCAAAATGGTAGTTTCTTGATGGTCGCACCACATGATATTTCATAAAACGGAAATCATCGGACAAAGTTTGTTTGTATATTATGACGGAAATATAAATACAAATGCTTTGCAGTTGTATACAGGATTACAAAACACTTTGGAAATTATGCCAAATAGTGCAGAAAATTAATCTGAATAAATTTAGAGTAATTTCAAAGATGTTTACAAAAAAAAAAGCTATGGCCGGACAGTCGCACCACATGATATTTTGACACTCTGAATAACCGAAAAATTACAAATAACTATTGTTTTTTGAAAAGTTAAAGTGAGTTCATACATGGGAGAGGCCCTTCATATATATGGCATCTTTTTTATGCATTTAAACCTATTTTTAACTGAGACAGAAAATTTAGGCGTCACGTCATTGACCCATTAAACCACAGTTTATACTGTGAGCGATGAATTAACTATAAACTAATATTTTGCAAATGATTTGTAAGTAAAGTATACTTATTAAAAAAGTGTTACCTGTTTTTTTAATGATCATGTGACTGAACATATAATATATGATCTTGACATCTATCAAGTGATGAAATGCTGTGAAGTGATAAATGTGTGTAATTCTTGTAGTGTCACTGATCCTTTCATTCTTGTAGGTTGGGAGAGAAAATTACAAAATGCCGTTTACAGGGAATTACACATGTAAGTGATATATTGTGAATATAAAATTATGTTTTTTCTAATGCAGTTCATTAATTACATTAACTGGTTTCTTCTACTTATATTTTCTATTTTATTGTATTTATTTTATTCCTGTATTACCATACTGAGATCATCAGCAATAAAAATGATGACATGAGATTTATACAAGATGATATACTCTCTCTCTCTCTCTCTCTCTCTCTCTCACACACACACACACACAGAGAGAGAGAGAGGTACTTTGAAAGTGTCTAGAGTGTTTGTTCCTCCAGTTTTAGTATTTATACAGTTTTATGACAGGAACTCCTTTGGCCAAATGTAAAAATGACAAGAGACAGAATAATTTTATTAAGCTTAAAATGATCCAGATACAAATACAGGACAGGACTGACAGGAGAGTCTGAGGTACAATACAGATTACTTTTACAGAGTGTAGCCAATAAAATTGTTTGAGCTGGACATTGTTACAGATGAGAGAAAAAAAGCAATAAATATGTATGTATACCTTTAAATATATGACCCCTTGTTTGAAAATGGACAGTGTTGTGAGTTGTTTTGTAGATACACATTCTCTGTTTGTCATTTTTGGTGATGTGTTTATCCTAAAATGAGTGTTTTAAGTTAATGAGACTGAGGAAAGACTGAAGGGACTGAAAGAAAGAGTTTCATAAAGTTTGATAATGGAGTATGGTGCCTTGATGCCTTGGTGTGTTATAGTACAGGTGTCCCTGCTGAATGTCTTTTTGTGTAGACGTTAATGTGAAGATCTGGTGTATGTCAGAGTTTGAGAGTGGGAGGAGCAAATATATGAATACAAGTAAAAATCCCATTCATTTTCTTCACAGAAGAATCAACAAAAAAACATTTAAAGACAAATCTACTCTCAGCTGTGTGGTTGTTAATCAATAGTATATGCTTTTGTTGAATCCATCATTAGTAGTTATTTTTTTATTTATTTTATTATTATTATTTTTTTATTCCATGTTGAACTAATGTGATTTATTTATGTGTGTGTTTGTGTGGTATAGTCTGCCTCCTCCTGGGCACCCTAGAGCACCTCCTGAACACACCAAAGAGCCCTTGGCATATATGCGCAAAGCCCAGGTACACACTCTATCTCTTACATCTTCATCTTTATTATTCTGACTCTCTCATTTTTAGTCTTTATATACTGTATTTCTCAGCTTATACTCGAGGCATCAAACAGTATTTCACATTATAAATTTCTGAATGTCTTTGCATAAGTAACAGAATTTTATGTTGCATTTGACTCTTCAGACAAATCTGACAAATTGCATTTTCTCAGAGCCATTATTTTTAATCATCTGGTGTCAAGGTCATTCACTGCACTGTATTAAGTCAGTTCTCCTCAAGTTCACAAAGGTGCAGAGGAATTACAGATGTAGTTAATCACATTAACTACTGTATAAACATGATCTGGGTGTCAACATTTTGCTTCAGTTAAAATAAACCATATAAACTAACATTCAAAATATTTGGGTCAGTAAGATCTTTCAGTGTTTTTGAAAGAAGTCTCTTATGCTCAGCAAGACTGGATTTATTTAAAAGTAAAAACAATAACATTGTGAAATATTATTACAATAAAAATGGCAGTTTTCTATTTTAATATATTTTATTAAATATAAAATATTTTATTATTTTTTATTAAATACATTTATAAATGTATTTAAATATGTATTTTATTTCTGTGATGGTAAAGCTGATTTTTCAGCAGCCATTTCTCCAGTCTTAAGTGTTGCGTGATCCTTCAGAAATCATTCTAATATGCTGATTTGATTCTCAAAATTTTTTATTATTACTTAAAGCAGTTGTGCTGCTTAATATTTATGAGGATATGTTTTATTTCAGGATTTTTTAATTTTCTTTTTTTTAAAAAATATAAATACTTTGTAACATTATACATGTCTTTACTGTCACTTTTGATCAATTAAATGCATTTTCTGAAGAAAAAAAAAAAAAAAATCTAACTGACTCTCAGTCATTATTTGAAACATGACCTAACAAACTTGTTTTGGTGAGATGTTTTGCTTGAGAAGTATGTGCTATTTTATTTACAATAAATTTCACTTGTTTTTTTAAATTTGTTATAGTTAGCAAAGACATTCATACATTAAGTGTGGCGTAAGTGTCCAAGTACGTTTTGGAGCCATGCAGAGTGCATAGATGACTGATAGTTTGTCTTGTGTTTGTTTGTTGTAGGTGAACTGGGAGAAGAGGATCCTGAAGAGTTTGAACAGTATGTGCGCTGAGTTGGGAATTCCATTGGCACGGAAGGTAAAGGTTTATTTCAGTGTATGTACAATGACTCATTAACATGTGCTTTTGAGCAATTAACCTGTCTTTTTTCTCTGTTATACAGCGGCCAGTCCCAGAGCAGAAAGAGCTGACAAATAAATGGAACGAGATGGGAACTGATGAACCAGGTAATGCAGACACTCACAGTCTGTGCTTCCATTCTGACATGCTCAAAGTTACATCCCAGTGTGTGTGCGTGTGTGTGTGTTCATGAATTGCAGAATGTTTACACACACACAGAAGCCCTGAGCAGTAAAACAGCTCCATAACAATGTTATCAGTTTACAGTGTATATGATAACATTCACCGCTTTCTGCAGGACACTGGCATAAACAGCCCTTCCTGTGAATCCAGAGCATGTCCAGATGCCTGGACCACATCCCAATTACTAAAGCTATTGCTTAGCTTCTTTCTTGCATTCTTTCTTCTGCTTGCACTTTGTTTCTCTTGTTCTTGTTCTGACTTACAATTTCAGCATGACTTTCAGTACGGTAAAACATACAGTAAACATAAAAAACATACGGTAATATTGCCAGATTAATCCATTTTGTTTGTGTTAGAGGATTTCTTTCAAAATGAACATTTCGTCAAAATTTATAGTACTCACTCACATTTAGTTAGTTAACTTGTTTTTTCCCTTCTTTGGAACACAAAAGTAGATATTTATGCTGTTTTCCATACAGTGAAAGTGAATAGGGATTTTTGTATGTCCAAAAAATATACAGAAAGTATCATAAAATCATATACAGCTTGTATGCCGTATTCCAGATCTTCTGAAGCTCTGTGTGACACCCCAGTACTGTATTTTCTGTGTGTACTTCATACAGTTTTTCTGATCCATTGGCAGAGTTTTAAAAACTGACAGCATCTTTTAGCTGTTATTTATCAATATTAATCATTGTGGATGTGAAATGCCACAGATAACAGAGAACAATTAAGATACTGAGGTTGCAAGTTAAGGCTCCCATTACTTAAAGAGCTATTATGTCTGCTGCGTTATAAAAACTGTAACAGAATGTCTTTGACATGATTGAAGGGTTAAGATTGAGAGAATTTCGTCATCATGTTTTCAACGACACTAATTGGTAGGCTATTATCATAGACAAGTTTGGAAGCAGTAAGGTCTGTGTTTTCCTTTTGCAGACCTAAGCAAATTCAGGCCTGTCTACGCACCCAAAGACTTCCTTGAGGTGGGTCTCGCTTACATAATCAAATCAGTTTATTGAAAACATCCGGTCCAAATGAGAAAGATAGGCCTGGATATGAAGCAGCTGATTGGATTCCCTCAGGAAATGTTCGGTTAAATTACTCTGAGTGAGAATTGACTGAGAGGTTGTTTTGATAGCGCCACAGAGCCACTGTGTTTACACGTATGAATGGTTTATTTATTGTTGGCTATATATAGTTGGGATATCCAGATGGGATAAGAGGGGTTTGTAGAAAATGTTATCAAAGGTTGTAGAATTTATCATGTCTCACTTTTTACTATACATACGTATTCTTATTTAGGTAATATGAAACATAATATTTCTTGTTGTGTAGGTATTGGTTGGTTTAAAAAACCCAAATAATGAACGCAGTGAAGATCTCACAGTCAGAAGCCACTGGGGATTAATCCAGGTTTCCCTCAACGTCCGTGACATTCCTCAAATGGTGAGTCTCCCTTTTTTATTTCACTCCCCTCTGTTTTCATGTCAAGACACAAACAATGTGTATCGTGACTGCTGATTATCATCTGAAACCATTTCTCTAAACAAATTACAGTAATCAAGAGTTAGAGAAAAATCTAAATGATTGTGGAAACTATCTTGGTGCTCACTGCTTTCTTAAACCAGCTGAAGCTTTGTTTCATTTTGTTTTTCAATGTGTTTTGTGGAGTTTGACTTGCTGAATACGAAAATCATATTTTTGTGTTGCATTAACAGCGGTCAAATAAATGTTACAAGCTAACTAAAAAAAGACTTATAAAAGCTAATCAGTTATTACTCATGCATAAAAATTACATGGTACATGCATAATACTGAGCTAACATCAGTGTATGAAGAAGACTATTCTCACAATGTTCTGGAATGTTCCAGAAAGCACTAGAATATTACAGAATGTTACAGAATCTTATAGTATGTTCCAATCCTTGCAAAAGCAACATATCTTTAAAAAAAACATGCAAAATTAGAGCAAAAATGTATCTGTACTAAACCAATGTTTCATAATTAATAACAGGCTCTAAAATTTACCTGACCTAAATATTTACCAGAATATTGATGTTACGTGAAAATAAATAGTACAATAATTAGCACCACAGAATTACAGAACCATAAAATTTTAAGTGAAACAAATTTTTGTTACATTGTCTCATGCATTGTCTCACAATAATTATAAACGATCATAAATACAACCCACATCCATTGGTGGGGATGAGATATTTTGATCATTTTAACCAGTTATTTGTATTTGTTGCAGAGGGAAATGTATCCAGAACTAGGTCTTACTTATGGACAGCTTGGTATAGATGATCACACTCATGTTCCTCCAGGTAATTATTTACACGTTTCATCCATAACATGATGAGTAATGGAGTAATATTACATGGACTGAGCTCCACTACCGTCAGATCCCTTTCACACTAGTCCAAATAGGATGTTCCTCCTATTTTTGATAAGCTTTTCTCTTACTGTCACGTCACAAGTCAACAGAGGCTTCACCGACTGTATGACTCCTGCTAGTTATGTTTTGACCCTATAAACTGTCTATGTAGTGTGTTTATGTATTGTATTTAATGTTACCAAAGAGGTTCACTGCTCATGTTTAAATATTGGTGTTGTACGGTCTGTTTGCCCTCTCACTTCTTTTCTGTTTCTCCGCTGTTTCAACACAGATTTGTTTGAAAGTGAGCACATTCACATTGGAAAAAAAGGTAAAAATAAACTCTTTTTGTCGTTATCATGACATGAATGCTTGTTTAATACTGCATTATCACTGGGTCTTGTGGAGAATATTTGTTTAATATTTGCCATTCCATTTCCCCTCAAATAATACAGTCTGGTCAGATTTTGAAGGCAGCATAGATGCTTCCTCCACTGCCTGTGATATCCCATGATGCTATACATTCAATAGAACAGAATGCTGTAAATTCTTTTTTATCAATTTACTAAGTTACTAAGTTTACTAAGATGTGTGAGGTTGCCACTTGTTTTTCTACATTTCTGTAGTGGTGAGCGAGCAAGACAGTGCTGCGGCACAGCAGTATAGCAGGCAGGGCTGCCCCACCGGTCTCAGGGCCCAGCTATGGTCTCTCATCCTGAATACTACTAATGATCCTGAGGTAATGACTCAATTTCAAACTGCATTTAGAAAGGGGACACTGTTTTGACAGTTATTCCAGATGGAAGTGAGCCAGTGAATTTGTGTGTGTGTATGTGTGTGTATGTGTGTGTATGTGTGTGTGTGTGTGTGTGTGTGTGTATGAGATGGTACTGCCCTGCACCTATCAGAGTCTTCACTTGAAGTGCTTCTTCAGAGTAAAGTGGGAATAGTTTCAATAGCCATTTTCAAAGGGAATATATATATATATATATATATATATATATATATATATATACACACACACACAACTGTTTAAAAGATTGGGGTATGTAAGATTACTATTTTTTTAAAGAAATTGTTACTTTTATTCAGCAAGAACACATTAAATTGAACATAAGTGACAATGATTATTAAAAAATTCCAATAAACTCTATTCTTTTGAACTTACTATTCATCAAAGAATCCCAAAGAAAATGTCAAATGGATCATGGTAATACATTTATAATAATAAGAAATGTTTCTTGAGCACAAAATCAGCATATTAGAATGATTTATGAAAGTAATGACTGTGAAAAATTCAGCCGTCACAGGAATACATAACATTTAAAAACAATTCTTAAATTATAATAATATTTTACAATATTTCTGTTTTTACTGTATTTCTAATCAAATTAATGCAACCTTGGTGAGCTCAAGAGACTTCTTTCACAAACTCCAATCTTTTGAACGGTAGTGTATATATACTTTTTTCTCTTTTTTCTCTTACTTTTTTACACACACACACAGTCATGCACAAATCCTCAAACATATATAAAACTACCATAAATATTTATGTACATTTAAACAGATGAAACTGTTTGTATATCTTAATTGACATTTATGGCAGTTGTTGTGAACAAGTGCCAGAACTGACATTTTATGGGTATTTATTTGTACTTATCAGACACATTCATGGCTGAAATGTTCCATATGCTGTGCAAATTACAGTTTCAGAGTACAAGTAGTAAAAGCATGACACAATGTTTTGTGAGGGTTAATAAAAATTAAATATAAGATATAAACATATTTTTACAGTAGAGATTTTGTTAAGGCTCAAATCAAGTTGACATGAAATATGTTTGGTTGGTGTGAAAGCAATTTTTGCTGATGTGTACCATATTTGAGCCTTATCTAAGCTTGCTCTAAAAGGTGGTTTGGCAGCTGCTATTAATGATGTATAATTTGCATTCTTTTTATAGCATAATGCCTTTCAAAATGTGAAAAGACATTTTAAAATTATACTCTGGTCTAGACCAAGCAGTCCAATCAAGTGTGAAAACTTGTCTTAAATACATAATCCTTCCTAATACAATTAGCTTTGAGCTGCTTGTGGGGCAGAAAGGACAGAGCAGGTACCTGCTGTAATTTTTCACCCTGACGGTCTAATAGCTGCCATTTTCGGAGATGAAGCAATGTCTCCTAGCTGGCTGAAGGGTCCTTGGGCCTTCATTATAGCAGTGAAACAGCATCTGGAGAGTGTACTTTCTCTATGTGTCAATAAGAAGACAAACACCCGGCGTGGGGTGACACATTTTAAACAAGTAGAGTAATCCCTCACTTTTTGAGCTAGTGCTGCTGATGTGGGCAGGACAGGAGCCAGTGGAATGACAGAGAGGGGAAGAGGGGAAATCACAGGAGGTTTAAATGTTTCAGGTGGAACAATTATGTAACTGCTGATAAAGCATCCTGTCTGGATGACGGTGACCAGCTCACATGCCTATTCTCAGAAAAATGGGAAAAATTTCACCTGTCCCTCCGGGTAACAGGAGGGCAATGAGCTTTTAAAAAGACTCGTGATTGGAGCCTGTCTTAGGGCGTAAATGTTTAAAACGAAGCAATAATCAAAGTTAATTATGATAAAGTTAGTTTGTAATTATGATTTCCAAGTAAGAACTTCCTGGGATGACTTGTCTTGAATGCAGGAAAACTGAAAGTTTTCAACTGCAGTGTCTCTTCATGAACAGTATTATTGGTAACACTTTAGTATAGGGACCAATTCTCACTATTAACTAGTTGCTTGTTAGAATGCCTATATTGGCTGTTTATTAGTACATATAATGCACATATTCTGCATGACCATATTTTACATCCCTAATCCTACCCAAAGCCTAAACTTAGGGCCAGTTTTACTAAACAGGGCAAATTAGCATGCGAGCACAATTCCAAAACAGTGCCGACGGGCGTGGAAATTTCTGCGGGTGATTTACTAACAACGCGCAAATTAAAGAACACAGACGCAACATCTCATTTAAAGTGGGGAAAAAAATTATTTGATCCCCTGCTGATTTTGTACGTTTGCCCACTGACAAAGAAATGATCATTCTATAATTTTAATGGTAGGTTTATTTGAACAGTGAGAGACAGAATAACAACAAAAAAAATCTAGAAAAAGGCATTTCAAAAAAGTTATAAATTGATTTGCATTTTAATGAGTGAAATTAGTATTTGACCCCTTCGCAAAAAAATGACTTAGTACTTGGTGGCAAAACCCTTGTTGGCAATCACAGAGGTCAGACGTTTCTTGTAGTTGGCCACCAGGTTTGCACACATCTCAGGAGGGATTTTGTCCCACTCCTCTTTGTCTTTCTAAAGTCATTAAGTTTTCGAGGCTGACGTTTGGCAACTCGAACCTTCAGCTCCCTCCACAGATTTTCTATGGGATTAAGGTCTGGAGACTGGCTATTATTTTATAATAATTAAACTCATAATGGCAAAATAATGTAACTATATACAGTGTATATATATATATATATATATATATATATATATATATATATATATATACAGAGCAGAGCACAACATCTTATCATAGATGATTTAGATCTGGTTCTAATTATCTGCAGTGATCTGTTCCAGTACAGCCTTTTGTGACATTTAACATTTTTGACCCAGCAATCTTAATAATATGCTTCTTACAATAGCAATTTAATTTGTTAATTGGCCAGTATAATTAACTTAGCTGTAATGACTGGGCATAGTTTGATCTGCGTATAGGTGCTTCTTTATCCATTATGTATTGGATAATTCAATTCAGCTGACTGAGATAAATTGACTCTGTGTCAACTCTTTTGTTTTTATTTCATTAAACAGGTCATAACACATTATGAACAACTGAAGGCTAGAGTCATACAGCATGACCTGCTGGTGGACAACCTAATATATAAGGTACATTTACAGTATAGTTTATTTGATGGAAATGGTTTTGTATACACCATTTGTTCTATTGAAAATTCCATTATAGGTTTTGACCAATAAAGTAACAGTTCTGAAAGACCCATCTCTTCTAAGATCAAGCTGCTTAACTAATAAACAGATAAAATGGCAAGAGGATTGAATTGTTTTTGTTTGCAATGCTATTATATATTTAAAAAGTGTCCCATTTTTGTACCTCTAGTGCATCTGTATTTGATTAAAATACCTGAAGCTTTTTCTTCTCAGGATGTGAAGCTTACTGCAAGTAATGATGACTACTACTTTGTGTTTGAGGACTATTTATATCAAGTGAGTGAATGCATGTCACTCTCCATTACACATTTACGACACGACCTTTCGGTCAGCTGATTACAAATGAGAATTCTCACGGAGTCATAAAAAGCTTTGATAATCAAAGGAGGAGAACAGTTTCCCAAGTTAGTTTGGACTTGACATTGATAGAGGTCTTTGTACACATATATGGCTGTAGACTAAACTGTCGTGAGAACATTACCCATGCAAAATCATGCTCTTTGACTTCACGTGCCTAAAACCAGATAGATACAGATAGGACTGTTGTGTAGTCTCACAGACTATTCATGGGTAATTCATGAGTCATATGAGCTTTATTAAATTTCCACTGCTTGATATTCACTTTCACCACAAAATCATAATCAAGTTTAATTTGCGGGTTTATTTTTCCTATAAAATAGCTAAATATGCTGAGACACACTGCCTTTTTTATGAGGCCTTTTTAGGGAATAATGCACTCTAGTTTCATAAATGGTTATGAAAAAAATTAAGTTCAGCAAGTTAATCCTGAAGAGCAAGCAATTTTAGAGAGATTTTTAAAGTTGCTGTTCACTTGTTTCATTAGCTGGTATCCTCTGGACAACCATCAATATTCCTCTTTACTTCTCTCCTGAGACTGTTTGTGTCTGAGTTTTCTCTGAAATAGCCAGTTGTTTGGGGCTTCACAAGCACATTGTGTTGTCACTATGGAACAGTAATATGAGTTGCAGGTGTGAGGTGATAAAGGAGCTGGGCTGCTTGTAAATATTGGTTTAGTGTGAACTATTCTGGTAGTTCAAGAATTTCAGACGCTGTGTGGTCATGATATGATGATTAGAGAGGTGAATTTTATGAAAAGTAGGGTGAAAAGGTTCATATTTACTATTCAGTCCAAAAACGGCTCTTTGTAGTTGAACAGATATTCAAACTCTGAAGGTTGTCTGTTATTTTTAATTTTTATTTTAGAGCACTTCAACTCCATTTTAATTTGGCATTGCTTTATTATAATATAATATATTTTTGAATAAGTGTAAAATGTGAGTGGAACTTGGCCGAGCACAACTGGCAATCACAATGTTGTAAAAGGTTGCCAGGGTGTTTCTGTGTGGTTGCTAAGGTATGCTTTTTGTTTGCAAATACCACAAAATATTCCAAAATATGAAAAAAAGACTGTGTTGGAGCTTTTAGGTCACTAGCACTGAATTTGGCCACTTATGGTTATAAAAGCTTTAGAAGTGCTTTAAAAACAAATGAAGGAAATGCAGTTACTAAGAAACCTGCAGATTTCCATTTTGAGGCAAATAATAAAAAAGAAAGAACACATCTGCTTGACCTCTGCAGGCTACAGCTCTAAAGTGGCTCTTCAAATGTAATTGGACCAGGAAACAAGCAATTTAGCAAAGATACAATGTGTGCGTACTGCGTAATCCATGTCTGTGTGTGCTGCCAATTATAGAGAGCTGCAGTGATGAGGTGTTTTTGTAGGCCAACCTGGACGTTAGTATCACTTTGATTTTCTCAACTAAAACCCATTTAGTTTTTTTTTCCAAGAAATGGCTATACACAACTAGACTATAGTCACTAGCATTAAGCTTAAGACAAAATTTTCAGTCTTTATTTAAAACCGTTTTTCATACAAGTTTTAGAATAGTTTGCAAGAGTGTGATAAACACAATGAGGCTGTAAAAGCAGACTAGTGAGTAGATGATTTTACCTGTTCGGTGTGATGTATAATGTTCCTGATAACATTTGTAGTCCTGTTAAGCCACTTGCTAGCAAGCTTTTACTGGTCTTGCTAGCACCAGTTAGCAGATTAATAAAAGCTTTTAATTATGTCATAGAATAAAACATGAAAGTTCAGTTTGTGATAACAGCAATTTAACCAAAAACCTATTCAAAAAACCCATTGACTTCAGGACGATAGAACTGGAAGTGCTAAAATGCTAGCTCAATTCCTGTTTTTGGCTTACAAAAATCATCCCTGCATCACTCTCTTTTTCCATTGTTTTTCTCCACAGGTCTTGCTGTGTTTTTCTCGAGACACTGCAGTCCTGGAGCATTTCAACTACAACTGTGCTACACCACCTAAATCTTGCATCCAAAGTAATGTCTTTTAAATGTTTATCTTTGTTGATATAACATCTTCCTTGGCTTCTTTTCAGTCTATAAAATTTCTTTTTCTCAGGCAAGTCTGGCTCAGAGCAGTGTGCTGTGGTTTACCCACCGAATGGTGAGAAAGAAGCTTTCACAAGCACAGTATTTGCATCATAGCATGTCCCAGCATGCACCGTATAGTCTTCATTTGTTGAATTCTCTGAAATTTGTCAGAAACCAGTGCCAATGCATTTAATAGAAGATTTATTAGTTTTCAGTTTTCTGAAATAATTTTGTAATAACAGTAATCGTTATAACAGATAATGACCTCTCTGTCCCATAGGTGTCATTCCATTCCATGGCTTCTCAATGTATGGTGAGTATGAAGAGTAAAGCACATAAAGCCTCAAAAAGCAGAATCTGTTTTGTAAACAAGCATCTATCTGTATCCTGTGTTGCAGTTGCACCACTGTGTTTCTTATACAATGAGCCTTCGAAGCTGTACAGCGTATTTAGAGAGATGTATATTCGCTACTTCTTCAGACTGCACTCTATCTCCTCACATCCATCTGTGAGTATTTGTGTGTGCGTGTGTGATGTTGATGTAACATGATTGATTGCCTTGTCAGTTTACTTAGGATGATGGCTTTTTCTGAGCTCACCAAACCTGTGTGTGTGTGTGTGTGTGCGTGTGTGTTAGGGTTTAGTGTCTTTGTGCTTGCAGTTTGAGAGATTACTGCAGACTCATCTTCCTCAGCTTTTCTACCATCTAAGAGAGATTGGAGCCCAGCCGTGAGTTCACATCGCAGATTACTCAAATTAATTTTTTATAGCGTATCTTGTATGATATATAAAAAAAAAAAATATGAAAATTGGTCTTTATTCTTGTTTATTGGTTATTTGTCATTTATTAGGGGCCAAACACAGAATCGTCTAGTTTCCTAGATGGTTTGTCCAGTTGTATCTGTTAGTCTTCTTCTTCTTCTTCATCTTTGTCTTCTTCATCTTCCACTCTGGAAGTCTATGGAAGCCCTTATGGAAAGTTATGAAATTTGGTACACAGATAGAGGACAGTCTCAATATTAATCATAGCAAATTTTGAGTCTCTATCTCAAACTCTCTAGCGCCACCAATAGGCCAAATTTGCACCCATATTTTTGCTAATAACTTTTGAACTGTAAGGTCTAGAAGCAAAATTATTTTTTCCTTGGCTCATGGGGAGTCAAATGCATACCAAAATGTAAATTTCTACTTAGCAAAAAGTCTTCAAAAGATTTCCAATAGACCAAACCATGCTCGTAAAGCGTGTTAATGAATTTGACGAAATTCACGAAAAAATGGACAATAGGCTATATCTTTAGTGGATTCTTACCAAACTTTGTACGTGTTATAACAAGTATGCCCTGAGGGCACATGAGTAGCTTCGGCACAGCGCCACCTACTGGACAAAAGATATAAACAATTGACATTTTGTTTATAATTTCTGAACAGTTTAATCAATCATAAGACTGACTGATATCATTAGATTTGGAGCAGCATACCAAATCAGATGATACCCAATTTTCCTATGTCAGCCATTTTGAATATGGACCATTTGAAATTTTGTAGTAAAAGTCTGTATTTTACAAACGCTTTAGCTTATTGTTATGACTCTTATGATTATTATAGAACCACTTCGGGGGAAAGTTATGAAATTGGGCACACAGATAGAAAACAGTCTCATCATTAACAACAGAAAATTTGGAGTCTCTGACTCAAACTCTCTAGCGCCACCAATAGACCAAATTTGCGCTATTGTTTCTGCTAATAACTTCTGAACTGTAAAAGACCATATTCAGAGCAATCTGGCAAAAAGTTATCAAAAGCTTGTTGATATATCAAACCATTTTCGTAAAGTGCCTTAACTAATTTGACGAAGTTAGGGTTAGGAAAAAAAGGAAACAAGTCTATATCTCTGCAACATGTTAGTGGATTCTGATTAAACTTGGTATGTGTTGGAACAAGCCTGACCTGAGGGCACATGAGTAGGGCTGGGTATCGAGTTCGATACTTTTTAGGCACCGACCGAATTGCCTCGATACCACCGAGTATCGAAAAAGGTCTTGTCGTTCGGTACCAAATTTCGATACCTAAGGGGTTAATCTCAACGTCAGTGAGGCAATAAGCCTGCAGCACTAGGTGTGTTTGACTAAAAGCGACGCGGCGCTGATTGATCAGTGTTTGACATCCGCGAGAGCGATTCAAAAGCGTACGGAGCAGTCTACTCTCTATATCGCGCGGTTGTGTTTATTACACACAGACTGAAGCACGCGTGACGCTCGCGGTGATTTCAGCGCCTGCCGTCTAAATGAGGACATAAACACATGAACAACATCTCCAGAACTGCTCTGAGAGTCACTCCATGAGCATTTTACCATTTGATTTGAGTAAAACTAGCGTCATATCATACACACACAGAACTGTAAAGGTATTCACGGCAACCCGTCAAAATAAAAGTTCAGTTTAACTTGGAAGACACTGCGGCAGAAATATATTAATATTGTTCAGCAGAGTGTACATACTGCTACTACTAGGCTACTACTAAAATTATTAAAACTTAATTTTTTTTAAAGTAATGATCACACAACATTTCTTCCATGTTTTAATTTAATAGTAAAATTTTGTTTGCCAAAATAAATAAATAAATAAAGTTTGATTTTCAATAATTTAAAAGATAAATGAAATTAATGTTTTACGCCTTCATTTGAAAACCAGATACAAACACAGAATTTCTGAGGAAAAATAAAACATTTCATAAGGCTATTTTAAGAATAAATTTGAATAAACTAAGTAGTTTTTATGAATAAATAATGAAATATGAAATAATTAGACATACTACAACACAGAATTTAATAACAATAAAACATATGGTGAAAGAAAATAAAACACCCACTTACGAAAGTGGATAAAGATTTTAAATTTCTTGAAGTCTTTAACAACCTAGAATAAATGAATAGAAATGATGATTCTGTCTGAGCTATGCATTTTAAAACAAACACGCACAAGTGTAAACTGAAAACTATTTGAGCTTTATTAAAATTATTTGCACTGATTTATTGTGTTGGATATATTTTGTTCCTTTGTGCAATGGCTCAGGAGATGAGGCTTTGAGTCTGTATCAATGTCAACAAGCTGAAAAAAATAAAACCAAAGTTTTTTGAGATAATGTAATCTTGTTAAAACTGATTTCATAAAATTGGTATCGAAAAAAGTATCGTTCAGGAACCGGTATCGAACTCAAGGTATCGGTATTGGTATCGATATCGAAAATTTTTGAACGATACCCAGCCCTACACATGAGTAGTTTCAGCACTACTAAAAAAATGTAGTGAAAAAATTTATGTTTCTGTTTATAACTTCTGTCCAGTTTGGCCAAAAATCATTTTGGTCTCATTAGATTTGGAACAGAATACTGAATTGGACGATACCTAATATGTCAGCCATTTTTGGTGTCAGCCATTTTGAGTTCTGTAGCAAAATGCTGTATCAACAAATGTCTTTTAAACCCCGAGACACACTGCAAGATTTTCGGCTATCCCAGAGGAAAGACTGGCATCATGGAACAATCGTGGCAATTTCTGTAATCGTGGCTCCTAATCGTTGCTTCTCCTGTGTTGTACAGTGAGAGAGGTTCAAAGACAGCCATTGTCACGGTCTTGCGACCAAAGACACAGCATGATCATCACACAGTGTGTTTGCTGGTACGATCCACGTTTACTGACCAACCAATAAAAATGCGACATGAAATCAACACAACATGGCGCTAAAACATAAAACTGCTACCGCAAGCTCTTATGCCTTCCTCTTTTGCCGCTTCCACTTTTTTCAGCACACATAAAAACTGCTAAAGTGTGATTTATCGTGCTCTTTTTGTTTACCACTAGCGCATATTGATGACGTTTTAATCTTATATAGTAACGTGTCTTAGTGACTTAGTAAGTCAGTAAGTCAATAGGTGTCATCATGGTACAGTCTACACATGTGTCATAGCCAGGTTTATTAGATCCATGTCGCACAGTGTGACATGCAATGATCTTATAGGATTGCTAAGATTTTCGGCTCTCGCAGACGAAAGACTGGCATCGTGAAGCAATTGCGGCGATTTATGATTGGCCACGATTGTTTCACGATGCCAATCTTTCGTCTGAGATGGCCGAAAATCATGCAGTGTGTTTAGGGCTTAACAGGGGTATCCTACTATGCTCCTGGAGAGCTACCATAATTCAGATTTCAGCTTCAATCCTAATCAAACACATCTGAACCAGCTAATCAAGGTCTTCAGGGCTACTTAATTACAGACAGGTGTGTTGAAGCAAGGTTGGAACTTAAGTCTAGGAACTTAAGTTAGAGAACCCTGGTCTTTACTAAGTAATTAAAGACTGCTTTTTAGCTCCTTTTATTTTACCTCTGTTGTGCTTGGCTCCTTAATTGCTGCTTGCAGCTATATTTAAATAGTAATGTTGCTCCTAGTAGTAGTAGCATCTATATAATTATTCTTGACAATTGATTAATCTGTTTTGGTTCTGAGCCCATATACTTAACAAATGTACGACCTTTAGATTAATAACAAAATAATGTTTTTAATAAACTTATATTTATGGCAAGAATATTATTCTAAACCCCCAACCTTAACTATTAAAGGTCTGTGCAAAACTTTCCAAAGTTGAAATTTCAACCTGCTGAATAAGAAGATCGATTTACAATGAAAGAGAGACCAAAGCAATATTAAGGGACCACCAGAAACACCACAAGAGGCTAAGAACCACCCAGAACACATTAGCAACTATATAGGAACATGATTAAAACCACCTAGAATATCATGGCAACCACACATCAGTGGGTTAAAAACCTCCCAAAACCTCTTAACAGCTGCAAAGCAATATGCTAAAACACCTTAGTAATTTCGTAACCTAACTTAATAGCAACAGGCTAAACACCACCAAGGAGCACATTAGCAAATTCATAGCAATGGGTTAAAAACCAACTAAAGGCCTCATTTATTACACATACTAATACAAAGCTTATGTTACTTTAGTTTTCTGCCGAAACAACTGGAACATCTTAGAAATGGCATTTTCCTGAAAATATTGAAATCTAGTCGATACTTTTAAATATAATTTATTATTATTATTCTCATGTGTGAATGTTCATTAATATCTCATTTATAATACATGCTGACATGAAGCTTATGTTGCTTTAGTTTCCAGCTGAAATTATGAAGTCACTTCAGTGACAGTGTTACATTGTAACAGTGCAGCTCCATCTAGTGGATGAATTATGCACACACAAGTCTCACGCCTCAACGTTTGTGTAAGCAAATGACAGAAATTTTGAATAAGGGTTTAGGTCTGTTCTGTGTTTATGTTTTGGGGAGTGTTTCTCAGTGTGTGTGTGTGTATCTTTCTTAGGTTGCGTATAGCCTTTAAGTGGATAGTCCGGGCCTTCTCAGGATACCTGTCCACTGACCAGCTCCTATTGTTATGGGACCGTATCCTAGGATATGATTCCTTAGAGACAGTAGCAGGTAGATCATTATTTTCGAATGTCTGACCTTTTGCCAACTATTATGAACATGAAACATATAATTTTACTGTCACTTCACTGTTTCAAATCACATATTGAATGTAGCCAGAGTTTGATGTCAGGAACTTAATGGATAAATAGTTAATCACTGTGTTTAGGAGGTGTTAAACTGTTTTTAATTTACCTTCATTTGGAAAATGTGACCTCTATGTTAGGGCACTCTTAAATAAGAAGGGTCAGTCAGTTATATGGCATACACCCAATTTCCTGATGACTGTTTGTCTGTCCCTCTTTTTCAGTCCTGGCCGCTGCTGTCTTTGCCTTCCGAGCCGAAAACCTAATGGAAGTGACATCACTGGCATCAGCTGAGGTTGTTACTTGTGTGTGTGTGTGTGTGTTTTTGTGTGTGTGTGTGTGTGTGTGTTTTTGTGTGTGTGTGTGTGTGTTAAGCAATACAAAAATAGTGTCTTCACTCACAGCCAACACTAGTAACCCAGTCCACCCAAGGCACATGTTTCAAAATTGCTGGGATAACCACTTTTAAAAGTGGACCAAGTCCCCCACACCCCAGCTCTAAAATGTTTTGACGATGTGATGTCAAATGTGATGGAAATTTTAGCATGACAGTTAACTGTCGACACTGTATATGTGTGTGTGTATCCTTCTGTGCCTTTGTATGTGTAACAGTTTTTAACTCATTACTTAAAAGAATATTCTGGGTTTATTACAAGTTAAGGCCCAAAGGAAAGCATTTGTGGCATGATGTCGATTACCACAAAATAGTTTCCAATTGCCCTTAATTTTTTTTAAAAACCACTTTAAAGAGTGAAGTCCAGTTATTTCAATAGGAATCTATGCCATTTGGAATTTTGTGTGAAGGTGAAGATTCCTCTTCACTTTCACTGAAAAAGACTGTATTCAGTAACCAAGATTGTTTTTTTAAAAATGGAAAACAGGAGACAAATCTAAATTACACTGAACAAAATTATAAATGCAACACTTTTGTTTTTGCCCCCATTTTTCATGAGCTGAACTCAAAGATCTAAGTACACAAAATTTGTACAATTTGTGTACAAATTTCTATGTACACAAAAGGCCTATTTCTCTCAAATATTGTTGACAAATCTGTCTAAATCTGTGTTAGTGAGCACTTCTCCTTTGCCGAGATAATCCATCCACCTCACAGGTGTGGCATATCAAGATGCTGATTAGACAGCATGATTATTGCACAGGTGTGCCTTAGGCTAGCCACAATAAAAGGCCACTCTAAGGCCACTCTAAAATGTGCAGTTTTATCACACAGCACAATGCCACAGATGTCTCAAGTTTTGAGGGAGCGTGCAATTGGCATACTGACTACAGGAATGTCCACCAGAGCTGTTGCCCGTGAATTGAATGTTCATTTCTCTACCATAAGCCATCTCCAGAGGCGTTTCAGAGAATTTGGCAGTACATCCAACCGGCCTCACAACCGCAGACCACGTGTAACCACACCAGCCCAGGACCTCCACATCCAGCATCTTCACCTCCAAGATCGTCTGAGACCAGCCACCCGGACAGCTGCTGCAACAATCGGTTTGCATAACCAAAGAATTTCTGCACAAACTGTCAGAAACTGTCTCAGGGAAGCTCATCTGCATGCTCGTCGTCCTCATCGGGGTCTCGACCTGACTGCAGTTTGTTGTCGTAACCGACTTGAGTGGGCAAATGCTCACATTCGATGGCGTCTGGCACTTTGGAGAGGTGTTTTTTCACGGATGAATCCCAGTTTTCACTGTACAGGGCAGATGGCAGACAGCGTGTATGGCGTCGTGTGGGTGAGTGGTTTGCTGATGTCAACGTTGTGGATCGAGTGGCCCATGGTGGCGGTGGGGTTATGGTATGGGCAGGCATATGTTATGGACAACGAACACAGGTGCATTTTATTGATGGCATTTTGAATGCACAGAGATACTGTGATGAGATCCTGAGGCCCATTGTTGTGCCATTCATCCATGACCATCACCTCATGTTGCAGCATGATAATGCACGGCCCCATGTTGCAAGGATCTGTACACAATTCCTGGAAGCTGAAATCATCCCAGTTCTTGCATGGCCAGCATACTCACCGGACATGTCACCCATTGAGCATGTTTGGGATGCTCTGGATCGGCGTATACGACAGCGTGTTCCAGTTCCTGCCAATATCCAGCAACTTCGCACAGCCATTGAAGAGGAGTGGACCAACATTCCACAGGCCACAATCAACAACCTGATCAACTCTATGCGAAGGAGATGTGTTGCACTGCGTGAGGCAAATGGTGGTCACACCAGATACTGACTGGTTTTCGGACCCCCCCAATACAGTAAAACTGCACATTTTAGAGTGGCCTTTTATTATGGCCAGCCTAAGGCACACCTGTGCAATAATCATGCTGTCTAATCAGCATCTTGATATGCCACACCTGTGAGGTGGATGGATTATCTCGGCAAAGGAGAAGTGCTCACTAACACAGATTTAGACAGATTTGTGAACAATATTTGAGAGAAATAGGCATTTTGTGTACATAGGAAAAGTTTTAGATCTTTGAGTTCAGCTCATGAAAAATGGGGGCAAAAACAAAAGTGTTGCGTTTATAATTTTGTTTCAGTGTATATCTTGAACTTATGAAAGCATCCTATGCTAGCTAAGAGGTCTGCACTGTCGGATGCTGTCGCATTCAACTGTTTGATTGACAGCTGTAGTAAAAGTGCATCTGACCTGCTTTCATTAATTCTGGCTGTAACCCGCAGTGACGCACGGGCCTGTGCCTCAAGACCCTGTGAAGATGCTGCTGGACAGTATCTGCTTGCTTATGTACCACCTGGTCCCTACAGGAGAAAGTATCATAACACGTTGTATTTTTAGTGCCCAGGCCTGGTCATGAAACATTAGAGGAGACGTGCTAACCTGATAGGGGCCTCTAAATTTATTTGCTTCCAATTCCATAAGGACCGAAGCTTGAGAACACTTGATTCCCTCTGAAGGCCCCCGCCCAAATGGCTCCTGTGAGGCGGATGCACTCTTAGCACCTTCTAAGCTCTTGAGTCACATCAGTGTGGGCCGGCAGACTCCATTTGGTGAAACTGGATTGATGGTTATGCGTCTTTGTAGTTCGCCTAAAGGTGTGGTCACATCAGCAAATTTTCTCATGCATAAAAAAAGGTCATTATTCATAGTCAATAACACTGTCAGTTTCAAACTGAGGTTGCTGGTGAGTGCGGCAAATTCGTATGATCAACTTGAACATCTCAGAAATTTTCATGCTGAACTTTCGCAAAACATGACCACACCTTAAGTGCCTGGTGTTTTATTTGTTTGTTTGTTTTATTTATTTATAAAGCACAATTAAAACAATGTAACATTGACCAATGTGCTGTACAATCTCTAAATAAAATAGCACAATATTAACTTTCAGGCAAACAATGACAGACAACAATAAATGTTATAGAAAAGGCTCTTGATAATCAGTCTGCAGAACCAAATGCTAATTCAAGTAAATGCACTTTCAATTTTCGTTTAAAATAACCTAATGACGGAGCCAGTCTGAGATGTAGAGGTAGCTTATTCCAGCGCTTCGGAGCTGCTACTGCAAATGCCCGGTCACCACTCAATTTCAGTCTAGTCCTTGGAATGTCTAGGATCATTTGATTTGCTGATCTGAGAGACCTGGGTGGTTTGTATATATGAAGGAGATCCACTAAATGAGGTGGGGCCAAATTATGCAATGCTTTATACACAACAATCAATAGTTTAAAATCAATTCTGTACTGCACTGGCAAGTGACGCTAAAATCTGTCACATGCTGATTTTTACGAGTACCTGTTAAAAGCCTTGCAGCCGCATTTTGAACCAACTGAAGACGATTTAACAATACTTGGCTAATACCCACATACAGTGAGTTACAATAATCCAGTTTTACAGAAATAAAAGCGTGAATAATCCTTTCAGATTCACTGGAGGACAGAAACAGTTTAACCTTTGCTATTGATCATAAATGGAAGAAACAAGATTTGACCACAGTGTTGATTTGTTTATCAAATTTCAAAGAACTATCAAATTTGACACCAAGGTTCTTCACCACAGATTTACAGAAGGGAGCTAAATTTACAGAAGGGAGTTTTGGGTGTCAGGAGCCCCGAACCAGATTATTTCAGTTTTACTTTCATTCAAATTCAGATAATTTTGTGACATCCAAGATTTAACTTCATGTAAACAACTCAATAGTGACTCAAAAGAGCTTTTATCCTGTTTCTGCAAAGGTAGATACACCTGAGTGTCATCTGCGTAACAATGAAAAGATACTCCATGCTTATGAAATATAGAACCTAAGGGTAACATATATAATGAAAACAAGATTGGGCCGAGAATAGATCCTTGTGGAACCCCACTGGACAATGGCCGTTTTAGAGTAATGTTGACCAAAATGGACTGAAAACGTCCTATTAAAAAGAAAGGATTTAAACCACTCAAGTGCCATACCCCGGATTCCCACTATCTTTTCTAGACGAGAGAAAAGAATATTGTGATCAGTGGTATCAAATGCTGCACTGAGATCTAGTAAAACTAAAACCACTGAGCTGCCTGAATCATTCGAAATAAAAAAATAATTTAAAACTTTCAACAAGGCCGTTTCTGTACTATGACTTGCTTTAAACCCTGACTGAAATTTCTCAAAGATCTCATTTTGAACTAGAAAGATCTGCAATTGGTTTAATGCGACTTTTTCTAGAATTTTAGATAAAAATGGCCTATTTCAATTTTGAAATAGGCCTGTAACTAGGTAAAGCATTTGGATTCAAATTAGGTTTTTTTCAAAAGGCGCTGTACAATGACATGCTTAAAATCCATTGGAACTACTGCTGTTTTGAAGCTTCTAATAATTAAAGTCAGTATACTGGGACCAATAATATCAAAAATGTTCTTAAGTAATCTTGATGGAATAATATCACAACCACAGTTTGTAGGTTTTAACTGCCCAACTACCTCAGCTAGAGAATTAAGAGAAACTGGTGAAAATTGATCAAACACAGCAGAGGTGAAACAAGTAATGGGAAGATCATATTTCATTTTTATTGCCAGGCAATCTGAATATATATCTACCATAATGGACGACACAAGCTTAAATCTATCCGCGCTTGTATATTACATGGCCAGAAAGAGTCTTCGTTTTTGCATTTTCAATACTTTTCTTCTTGCAGGCTGTTCTCGCAGACCTCTCAACCCTGAAGGTGATGCCCTTGCTGCAGATCTTCCTCTTTGCCACCTCCATCTGAGAAGCCGGTCGTGTATTTGTCTGTTTTGGTGGTTGGAATGTTCCAGTCCGTTTGGATTCAATGTTGACTTTAAAGGGATAGTTTACCCAAAAATGAAAATTCTGTTTTTCTCAAATTTACTCATCATCATGTCATTCCAAAGACATTTGTATAACATTAGTATGTTAGTATGATTTTCTGTCGTATTTGGAACATAAAAGAAAAGGATTGAAGAATGTTGGTAATCTCACAGTTTTGGGCACGATTGGCTTTCATTTCATTTTATGGACCAAACCAATTCTCAAAAAATGTTCTTGTATGTTTCACAGAAGAAGGAAAGTCATGCAGGTTTGGAACAACCTGTGGGTGAGTTAAAAAAAAAAATTGTGTGAAGTGTTCTTATAAGTAGCAATATGGCTGTGAAGCAACTTTATTTTTATCTGATGTAACCGATTCCTCTTACTTAGAAACCCCTACCTTCTTGCACCATTCTGGTACTGTATGTAACTGCCTCTCAAGATTCAGTGAATTCCACATGGATAAATTTAAGCAGTCCCACACTGCTTTTTCCTTTATCACAGAGAAATGCAATCGATTATGAGAGCATAATGAATTGCAGATGCCCTGTTTCAGGTTGGGTTGACTTAGGATTTCCAGGGGATTGTTTTAACTGCAATAGTGACACAAGGGAAAAAAGACTAGACATGGAACAGAATAATTTATGAATAATATGCTGTCATTGCAGCATATGCTGCATATATACAGTATGTACAGTACAATATGTATTGCTGAGCCATTATATTATTGCCACCTATCTAATAACCTGTAGGAACTACTTTAGCTCACAAAACAGTAGCCACGTTGCGAGGCATTGATTTGACGAGGTGGCCATAGGTCTCCTGGGGTATCTGGTACCGCAAGTCCCCCAGTTCCCGTACACTGCAAGATGGTGGTGATGTAGCATGAACCCGCTTTTCCCCCATGAATGGGTGTGCTTGGTTCGCATCAGTGTTCAGATACTTGACAGTACAGTGTCAGGAATTGTGCTGCTGGGATAATAGGGCCTAAAGTGGCCCAAGAAAACATCGCCCACAGCATAACACCACCATCGCCAGCCTGTATCCACCCAACATTGCATCCAGGTTCTATAGCCTCTGTTGGTAATCGACGTATTAGGCCTCAGCCGTCTGTGTGATGCACCAGGAATTTTGATTCATCAGACCAGGCCACTTTCTTCCATTCGGCCCATTTCGTGCGCTGCTGGCCATGCCGTGCAGTTAGCATGAGGACCCGGCTGGGTCATTGGCTATTCAGGCCCGCATGCAGAAGGCTGCGATGAACTGTGTGCTGATTTGTATAATATATAAATGTATGTGAACTGCACCTGCAGAACCATATGGTTATCAGCGCTCATTGTGGTCATAATGTAGTGGTTCATTGGTGTGTATATGGAATGTTATGAATATGTTGGTGCAATATTTTCACTGCAAACCTAATAGAATCCTGTATGTAACCCAGTGTGGTTATTGTTAATTAAAACTATTGGAAGTCATTTTTGTTAATTAAATAAAGCTCAAATTAAATAAAGTAAAAATATAAGATGAAAAACCCAAACTCAAATGAAAATTAGAACTGTTGCCTCTGCAACTAACTAAAATGAAGTGCTAAAATGGAAATCATTTGAAGCTAAATAGAAATTAAAATAAAGACGACAAAATCACATAACAAATTTAATAAATCTTAAACTAAAATTAAAATGAAACCTGAAATATATAATACAATTCCAAAATACATAAATATAGTAGTATATAAATAATATTAATATAACATTGGTTACTCTTATATAATATAATGCCTTAGAATTGCATCTCAGCCACAAAGCTAAATACCAGGACAGTTAAAATAAAAATACTGTCTTTCATTATAATGAGGTTCATTCTGTAGGATATATTATATGTTAATGGTAGAGTTTATACTAGAAAGGACATTTGTAGTTGCATTTGCAAGTTTTAAAGATTAACAGCCAGATAAGGCCTTGTAAGGATCTTAGGCATAGTGGAAGTTTTTAAATGATAATAGATGCCATCTACTTCAGTTAGGATACTCTGGTTAGCCCTTTGGCTTAGTGCCAGTGAATTTGGATGAGAACACTTATCAAACTTGAACATAAGTGCAATTTCCATGGATAAAAGAAGCAGCACTGATGGATATGTGTATTTGCCTTTCATATTTGCATAATGGCTGTTTTTGTGTCTATTAATAAACTCAGAATCTCATTACACTCCCAAAAATGTTACTGATTGATTTGAAAGGGAAATACAGGTAATTTTGAAGTCATACACCAAATGAATTGTGTTCTTTTGTCTGTATCATTTGTTTGTTTTGAGAACGGGGGCTACTTTACACATCCCTGCATGTGCAATAATGTAACATATACTTTATGCAAATTGCAATTAATCAATGTTTATTATCTTTTGATAGCTAAAAGATTTTTTTTTACACTAATATCACTTATTTATAGGTTACTTCTGTCCTTGACAGTAGCTATTATTTATTTAGAAGCAGTTATCTGATGCAGAAATGCATGTGAAAAAATTGCCTAAATTACATTTGAAACTGTTATTTCATTATTCATTCAATAAAAACTGTACATTCTAAGCATAATTTTATGTTGTTAAGTGCTGTTACATTGTAGTAACTGTTACACTGTCCTACATTAAAATGCATGACTAGATTTTTGTTTAAACTACCATAAATATTTCAATAAATTTTATTCAATAAAATCTGTACAGTCTTAACAAGTAATTTCATGTTGTTATGTACAATTGTTACATTGCCCTATATTAATATGTATAATTAGATTTTTGTTTCAACCTCCATAAATATTTCAGTATTTCTTTGTAACAGAATTTTTCATGTTTCTGTGTAATTGGATTTTAAATTTGTACAAAAATGTACATGTGTAAAAGTGCATTTTTGAAAGATTTAAAATTTGCTATCAGTCAAAGTGTTTTAAGCTATATATATATACAACCCAAATTCCGGAAATGTTGGGACGTTTTTTTTTTTTTTATTTGAATAAAATGAAAACTAAAAGAATTTCAAATCACATGAGCCAATATTTTATTCACAATAGAACATAGATAACATAAATGTTTAAACTGAGAAATTTTACAATTTTATGCATAAAATGAGCTCATTTCAAATTTGATGCCTGCTACAGGTCTCAAAGTAGATGGGATGGGGGCATGTTTACCATGGTGTAGCATCTCCTCTTTCAAACCAGTTTGATAACGTTTGGGTGTCGAGGTTATGAGTTTCTGGAGTTTTGGTGTTGGAATTTGGTCCCATTCTTGCCTGATATAGGTTTCCAGCTGCTGAAGAGTTTGTGGTCATATTTTTCGTGTAATGATGCGCCAAATGTTCTCTATAGGTGAAAGATCTGGACTGCAGGTAGGCCAACTCAGCACCCGGACTCTTCTACTACGAAGCCATGCTGTTGTAATAGCTGTAGTATGTGGTTTTGCATTGTCCTGCTGAAATACACAAGGCCTTCCCTGAAACAGACATCATCTGGAGGGGAGCGTATGTTGCTCTAAAACCTTTCTATACCTTTCAGAGTTCATAATGCCTTCCAAAACATGCAAGCTGCCCATACCGTATGCACTAATGCACCCCCATACTATCAGAGATGCTGGCTTTTGAACCTAATAACACACTGGAAGGTCTCCCTCCTCTTTAGCCCGGAGGACTAAACAAGAATGTCAAATTTGGACTCGTCTGACCATAGAACACTTTTCCACTTCGAAACAGTCCATTTTAAATGAGCCTTGGAACACAGGACACGACAGCACTTCTGGACCATGTTCACATATGGCTTCCTTTTTGCATGATAGAGCTTTAGTTGGCATCTGCAGATGGCACGGCGGATTGTGTTTACCGACAGTGGTTTCTGGAAGTATTCCTGGGCCCATTTAGTCATGTCAATGACAGAATCATGCCGATGAGTGATGCAGTGTCATCTGAGGGCCCGAAGACCACGGGCATTCAACAAAGGTCTTCGGCCTTGTCCCTTACGCACAGAGATTTCTCCAGTTTCTCTGAATCTTTTGATGATGTTATGCACTGTAGATGATCAGATTTGCAAAGCCTTTGCAATTGAGCAATGAGCAAACGTTGAGCAATGTTGTTTTTAAAGTATTCCACAATCTATTTACGCACTCTTTCACAGATTGGAGAGCCTCTGCCCATCTTCTGAGAGACTCTGCCTCTCTAAGACGTCGCTTTTATAGCTAATCATGTTACAGACCTGATGTCAATTAACTTAATTAGTTGCTAGATGTTCTCCCAGCTGAATCATTTCAAAATTTCTTGCTTTTTCAGCCCTTTGTTGCCCCCGTGCCAACTTATATCCTATATATATATATAGGTTATTATTATGATATGTTGGGATATTAGGATATACTGTGTGTGTGTGTGTGTATATATATATATATATATATATATATATATATATATATATATATATATATATAGTACAGACAAACATAAAACAAGATATAAAGATATAACTTGTCCTTTAGTTCTTGAAGCATTAGTTCATGACTTTATTTATTTATTTGGTGGAATGGTTTGTTTCTTTAAAGTGCCCCTATTATGGATTTTTGAAAATTACCTTCCATGCAGCTCTAAGTGAATGAAAACATTCTGCAAAGTTTTAAATCTGAAAGTGCACCATATATAAAGTTATTGTCTCTCAAAAGAAAGAGTCGTTTTTAAAACAAATCCCAAGCCGTTTCATGTTGACATCAACATAAAATATTAGCATATTGCCCGCCCACTTGTTGGTCTTTTCGCTTTGGTCTGAATGAAAATGCAAATTCATTCTTTGCCACTAGGTGCCGCTTTTGGAGCGGTAAAAAAGCGGTTTGTAACGCTGTACACAAAGCAGCACTGGGCTCACAAACGCTGCTTTTATTATGAAATGGAAATGAAATCGACCAATCGGCAGTCGGACCAATCACCGCAGATGAATCATTGAGCGAATCGTTTGGGAGTCCTTGAGTAAATAAGGTAAAAAATAAATGCATATTATTAGACAATGAAAGTGTTTTTTGACCTTGCATGCATGTGAACCTGTTGTTGGGGACTCCCAAAACCAAAATATGAACCTTAATAGGGGCACTTAAAAATGGTAATAATACTGTAACAAGGTAATCACTCCAATGAGCATTTTCTTTCTTTGTTTTTTGTTTAAATGAACTAAAACAACTAAAATATAAAACAATATACCAAAAGAGAAAGAAGAAATATAAAATGCTATTGTTTATATATTGCTCATCAAAATTTGAAGTTGGAAACAGTAGTATTGACAAGCCAAAAAAACAAAAACAAAAAAAAACATTCTTAACTTACGAAAAATTGCATAAGCAAAACGTTAAATTCATTCTTACACATTTATTTGAAGACAAATATGGCACTTGTTTAGGGGAATGACCCCTAGTTTATGAAGGCTGTAAGCCTAGTGCATTCAGCCCCATGAATTTCAGCATCATTCATGACCCTACAAGTTGACCCCAGCTTATAGCAAACTCCAGCGTCTCTCTGACATCTGCTCCGTCCGTCTATCTGCCTGCCCCTCTCATTCCCTCTGTGCCTCAGATCAAATTATGCCACTCGTCCGTTTTCTGCCCTGCTTTTCGCTCCCCATTGCCTCACACTGGTCTCTCTGTACATCTGCCACCTGTTTACACAGCTTCCCACGCCCTGTCCCGTTATTACTGGACTTTCAGTCACCATGGGAGCAGCGCACCCCTAGTGGTCCCTCACTGTACCATAGCATTGCTCCTCGCTGAAACATTTCTTTTAGACAGGCACTATCACATTTCCTCTGCCTCTCTCTTGGGCACCTTTATATATTTAGACCTCTGTAATAACTGCCCTCCTGTCCTGCTGATACAGTTGAAACCTTTATGCAGGAAGTTAAGGGAGCTTGCTTTGAGAGAATTAGGCCTACGTATTTATTACGAATAATAATTTCAGAATCAGAATTAGCTTTATTGCCAGGTATGTTTACACATATGAGGAATTTGTTTTGGTTACAGAAGCTCCACAGTGCGACAGAATGACAGTGATAAGACAAGACACAGATAGTAAAAAAAAAAGTACAAATATACAAAATAGACAATGTGCAAAATAGCACAAACACAATATACAAAATAGACAATTTCACTCTAATATAACAAATTTCATCAATATAAACATTTACGTAATATTAATACATTAGTACATTGATATGATATGAAAGCATTTTACTTTTTGCATGCACAATGTGTGATATTTAAAGCTGCACTCATAAAGCTTTTGTTAGTGTTCAGCTGAATCTTAGTTCAAAAAGTATCAATGGTTTTGCACTTTATACTGACACCTATTGGCCTGGATGCATTAAGTGAGTGTGGCCTACTTATTGGTGCCTTCACATCAGATCTCTTTATTTTGTTTTTTGTTCCTTTATTATGGTGTTTTTTTTTAATGTTTTGCTTATGCAATTTTTTTGTGTAGTTTTGACTGGGTTATTGTGGTTTGTTCCATCATTCCAGTGGATACTGCTTGTTTGGACATTTAATTTTTTTTATTTGTACTGATCAGAGGCACGTTCAAGCTCAGCCCAACGTTTTGCAATGGTTTCTGGGTAGAACGACATGTTTCCTGGAAACGGTGTGCAACGGGGTTTAAGATACATTTTCTCTTGTTTGGTGGGTGTGTCAAAAATGTCAGCCCAATCAGCAGCAACATGTATATAAACCACACGATATTAAAGAGACAGCTTGCACAATGTGTCCAAGTGAAGTCATTTACAAATGTGTCCGCTGCAGCTCGGTATACGCAACAGTTGAAGATAGGCTATTAGAAGACATGTTTGTCGTAAGAGTTTTATAGTAACATAGCATATCAACATGATGATGATGAATTTGTAAGTAAATGTAATTAACATCTAAATTAATTCACAAGAGCAAGTATATTGTTTGCACATGTTTATTTACATTAAAGGCAAAATAACTGAAATAATAAGAGCACAAGTATAGATCTGGAACTTCTTTAAGTCTGTCTAAATATCATGTAGTAATTGCAATGTCTTCTGGTCCATATCCTTTCCTTAGGAAGGTGTGCTAGACACTGATTAATGTAACATAAAATACTATACATATTTATATAGTTTGCTATTGTATTGTGGAGTGACACTTTCATAAACTTTTCTATGCTCCTCTGATTATATAATGGTAAATATTACAATATCATAGCACAACAACAGTGATCAGCAATAATGATAAGCCTAATACTCACAATAAAAATAATAAGGTCATATAGATCATAACACAGTCTCGGAGGTAAGAAGTGTATAATCCTTCACCTGAAATGTTTGTCTTTTCATCCTAAAATGCGAGGCAAATGTTGGATCACAATAAGGAACCACCGTTTCCACAAATCCCTTCACTCGATTAGGATGTTCTCTTTTATTCTGGACGGCAGGGGCAGTGATTGTAGCATCGAGCGTATTTTGCAGTATTAAACACGTATTTATACAGATTTCATCAGGCTACAAAAATTCTTCAAAAAAGAACACAAAGACTGGTCTTCTCAGCTGCCACAGTTGCAACACTTGTGTCATCAGAACAGGGTGTTCAACGCACCACCGTTTCCGTTTAATAAACGTTTTGCACCATTTTGTCGGAGCTGGATGCAGCTCTGGTTCAGACAAGTCAATCTCACACATGCTGACCCACCATCACTATGGACTACGATGTGGGCTCTGGGTCTTATGGAATTTGTGGTTAGTACGTTTTTTTCCCCCTTGCTGCTTGTTGTTAAAGGAAATTGATACTTTTATGCAATAAATTTAGCAAAGACATATATAAGATTTCTATTATTAATTAAATATATAATTTTATACTTTTGAACTTTCTATTCATCAAATCCTGAGGGAAAAAAAAGATGCAACTTTTTCAAGATTGATAATAAATGTTTCTTGAGCACCAAATCATATTTCTGACGGATCATCTGACACTGAAGACTAGAGTAATGGCTGCTGAAAATTAAACCATCAGATGAATTATATTTTTAACACATGGTAAAAAATAATAATTTACAATATTACTGTTAAACTTTATCAAATAAATGCAGCCTTGGTGAGCATGAGACAACAAAACATTTTTAAAAATCTTACTGACCCCCCCAGACTTTTGAATGGTGTATAATATTTACTTTGCTTGTTTATTTACGTGTATTTTATATAAAGTGAAAAGTGAATGTATTAGTTACTGGCCAATTGCATGCTGGTCATGTGATGTCAGCAGTTCATGATGTCAACCTGCTCCATGTGAAATAAAACAGCATTTTAAGGAAGGCTCATATGTCTTGAATCTTCATCCCATGTGATATGTACATCATTTTAATTAGAAAGCACTAACTAACTAACTAAATTAATTAATTAATTAATTAACTCCTTTCCTTTTAATAGTAAATCGTATGCACAAAAAAAACAGTATCGTATATAAAGTATCATATAAAAAGTAAAACAGTATCATATTCCAGATGAACATTATCCCACAAAACATGAAAACACCCATTATCTGCCTGCCTGCTTTGAACCGCGGTCCGCATTTTCAAAGCTCACGTCTCTCTCGCGCTGTCAGCCAATCGGATTCTGCCATGTTGGGACCGTTCAACCAATCGCAGCCCACAGCGAGGAGGAAAACTTGGATGATTCTCTGGGTGTAAATTGTTGTGTCGCGATGGGAGAAATAAAAGTGGAACAATAGAGCTGGCTGTTTCCGGGAGGCGCCAGCATTCCCGAGCAACTTTCGCGCTCGCTCTTGTTGTGCATACCGATAGTCCGCCAAGCACACACAGCCCATCCAGTTCACACCAGCAGCTGCTTTTGTGTCATATGAGAGTTTTAGGCGAGATCTCCGAAGAGGGAGAATCAAACTGCCGGCGTCCTGTTGTCAAATGATTTGCATACGGACTTCCGCCCCCTGAATTTAGTTTCTGCATCAACTAGCAAAGGCAGTGGGCAGACCTGAGCCCTCAAGTCAGGCGCAGTCATGCGGACTTGACATTTAAACTCGGCTAATATTTGGACATGAACGGCACACGCGTGTATTTCGGATGGTCCCGATGGATTTGGATTAAACGGCGCACTGGGATCTGACACTTTCATTCTCAGAGGCGTTTACTATGCTGGATTTTTGCCGGCTCTTGTGGATGTACCGTGACTATTTGCTGTTACTTCCAGTGTAGAACTGGAATATTGCATTGGACTCGCTGGGGTGTTTTGTAGCAGGAAAATGCGTGTTTTCATCTCCTCTCAAGCAGGGGGATTCCTCGTCAGTTTGCACTTGTCTGTTTGGATCCTAAAGTAGGATACAGCCAGATCCTCCAACCCAGTCGAGGATCTGATGTCTGTGTGCTCTGATGTCTATTTCAATGTGTCATATTAGAAGAGTTGACCGTCTCTTTTGGATGGAGTTTTACCTCGCGATCTTCTTTTGACGTCTTGGACAGCGTGGATGCATTTTTAGATCGTTTTTTAGCTTGGATTACTTCTTTTTTGGCTGCGTTTTTACAGGTTGGATTTTCTCGTTTATTTCGGGTATTTAAACTCGCTGCTTTCTGTTGAACCACTGTTGAAACCACACATTTCATTCTTGTGATTCGTTTTGACGATCCACTGGGTGAAAACACTGTGTGATCTCTTATTGATTTATTTATTGCTCGTTGAAAGCTTTTGCACACCATGACTTTCTTGTCCGGGGCAGCGGTTCTGTTGCTGCGTGGACTCGTCATCTCTGCGGTATTGGGCTTAGAGAGTTCATACACGAGTCATTTGTCGGACCGAGTCACTCCTGATCCAGCAGCAGCAGCTGTTGCTCCTACAGGTAAGACCTTTATATCCTAACAAACCGCAAATCTAATCGACCTGCGTTATTCTCTTGCTCTCTATCGAGGGGTGATTTAGTAACTCCTAACACGGATACTGTCCAGATACCGTGATAATCGATTGTCAGTGCTGTTTTTGATGAGTGTTATTCAGGGAGTATTAATGTGTCATTTCGCGGCACCGTGGGTCCTTATGGTGGGCAGGTCTTTCTCAGCTTCACATCACTTCTGGATGATTCTAGAGAATCTCATGCCTTGCCTGTATGAGTGACTGCTTATGAAAGTGATGAAGGTCAGGACAACATCCACATGGAATTCCTGCTGTTCCACCAATAAACGCTTGGCATGAGAGAGCAGGAGGAACCCCCTCCTTACAGCACTGTCCTCAGGCAGCACCTCCATGAGGAGAAACCACCAGATGGGGTTTTCCATGGCCACTGGCTGATATAATGCCTTTGTAAATTGATTAAATGAAACACTCATTTTACACAATATTCACTGAAGAATCGAAACGGTATACACAAATGTAGCCTATTAACCATGCTTTCTATGGCAAGCTATTTTGACATTTATTCCTTTAAACAATTGATTTGTTACTGGGTTTTTTTCAGTGACTAATTAATAATCCTGTAGTTACTAGTATCTTTTAAATTTTTTCTAGTAACATATCCATTATTTTAGAACTTACTGTAATGGTGACTAGTGTCTATCAAGTCTATCAATAGTAGGCTACTTTTTAGTAATTAATCACTATCCTAATGGTGAGAGAGAACCATTCCACATTCCACATTTTTGAGATTGACTAGTAACTACTCATTAGGTACTAGTATATGCGCATTAGTTGCTAGTAACTAGCGCAAGGCTTTCCATTCAAACAACTTCTCTCTTTTTATTTTTTGGTCAACTTAAAAAAAATTATAGAATATTTTTTGTCTTGGAATATTATTCATTTGCATGATTATTTTAGGTATAAAATATATTTGTCACAGATACCACCCATTCATTGACTGATGACAATAAATTCTCAAATGTCCAGATATTGGCACATTAATTGATATGCCTGATATACTGTATGTCTATCACTATTGTACAAGGCTGTTGTCACATTCAGGGCTGAGAATGTTGGGAATATTGTCCCGGGCCTTGTGATGAGGGTTGCTCAATAAGATCTTCTAGTGTATAGCCTACTCTTTAGCTTTTGAGGTGGGTGCCCACTAACCTGCTTTGGGCCCCTTGAATTTGCAGATGACTGTATACTATATATGTTCAAATGGATGCATTTGATCCACAGAATGATTGCTTCTAGGACATGCCTGTAAATCAATGTTTTAAATATAAAACAAATAAACTGTATAGAATAAAAAATAAATTGTATTTAAAAAAGTCTGAACCAAGACCTTGGATTTGTACCATACTGGTAGTGCATAATGCATAAACAAACAGGACTGATTCAGTCAGTCAGCTTATTCTGGTTCATAACCCCACAGCTGTTTTCCCAATATTAGTCATGCCTTTAATGACAGTGGATCGTTTCTGACGGGCAGCAGTCTGGTCAGAGCGCTTGCTGAGGACACAGGGTGAGATGACAGATTGCTGTCTGTACAGAACTACAGACTGCTTATATGATGAATGTAATCCAGATCTGCAGTCATACAGGAATGCAGACTTAATCGGAAAGGTAATAACCTGCATGCAAATGGTAATTGACTCATCAGAAATTAAATCCCTTGGACAAATTGTTTCAGCTGTTCCTGTAGTTTAGTGCATTCTAATGGACACTTGGTATGCATACTTGATTAAATACAGCAAGTGCACCACAGTTCCCAGCTGCAACAAACCCCTTGAATTAAGGAAACCCTTGATTAAGTGTGTTGCACATTGGGGTTTTCTGAACTCTGATTTTCAAGAGGTTGTTGCATTTGCAATGATTTGAGCATTTACATAGTGTCAACATGGGTCTTTTTCTCATGGTATTTGTAGTTACGTTTTAACTTACAGCATGTAATATTACAATTTTAACTGAAAGTTATATAACATTGACAACCCATGTTGACAACCCAAAAACATGCTGGCGACAGTACTGTGAAATGATATTATGTTGCTTATTGCAGGTTTTGTGACACTTTCAATTTGACATGTTCAGTGAGTGGTGCTAAAAGAGTGTTCGTTTTTATTCAAAACAGATGAATGTGAATCTTGCAACATTTTGTTAAGTTGTTTGTTACAGTTTGGAAGTAAAATGTCCGGTGAGTGGTGCTGAAAAGTTAATGTTGCATTGCATTTGAAAATGAAGTACAACCTACACTAAAACCTATCCTAAACACAACCAATGATGATAACAAGAGCAAATGTGAAATAAAAATGCATTTGCTGAAGCAACCATACAGTTTTAATTTGCTTCTAATAGCTGTTTTATCGTGACTCATAGCCAAGTGCTCTGCATCACAAGTGTAATGCTCTACCAGGTGCGCTACAGAGCAAGTTTACTATATCAGAAAAGCCATACATATGGAGCTGATTATGTGTATTAGTTTACAAATCATTCACAAAATTCCTAAAGTGGACTAGGCAAAATGCTACTAAAGAGTTTTGAGGTCATAACAGTATTGTACAAGGAAGTTTTAATTGATAGTCTGCTCCTGTAATTTATGAGAAAATGAGTAACAGTTGTTGGTGTTTTACTGCCATTAGTGTTAATTTTTGGAGTTCTGTAAAAATTTAGATAGATGCATTTTCCAATGAGTCTATGTTGGTCACTGATCATCATTACACGATGAAACCTTATCATAGCCTACTTTGGGAGCTGATTACTATCAGCCTCCAAATGAGTCTCTACACAGAAACACGTTTATTATAAGGACAAGGGAAATGAGAACGCAGTGTGTTTGGCATTGTTCTCCAGTCACCAATGAGTAAAGTTAAAGGGATAATTCACCCAAAAATGAAAATCAAGTTGTTGTTTGGAAAGAAATACCATGGAAGTCAATGGCTACTGTCAGCTGTTTGGTTTCCAACAATCTTCAAAATGTCTTCATTTGTGCTCAAGAAAGAACCTCATGCAGGTTTGGAACAAGTGAAGGGTGAGTAAATGATGAAAGTTTTCATTTTTTGGGTGAACTATCCCTTCAACTAAAAGTTAAATATTATCAGTGAATGCGTTGTATGAGTTTTGTGGCATAAGGCTTTAAACCTAATAACGTAATACATATAATTGAAATTTTTTTTTGGCAAGAATTCTTCCCATTGTCAGACTGATAACCAAGGAGGTGGCAGAGCAAGTATTTAGATGCTGGCACGTAGCACCTTTGTTGGCATGTATACCTGTGAATTGTGCTGTACTCATTCATTTACTCTATATAAGCAAGCATCGGTGAAAATCAAATTAAATAAAAGCTGTTAAACCTGAGCAGCAGGCCATGACACCTGCAGGGAAAGGTGTAGTCTGGCTATAGGCAGATAAAACTGCTGAGTGACAAATTAATTGCTTGTCTTAAAATGTATTTACACAGGCCGCTTTAAACTGCTGTCTGTGTACTTTGTTGAGTTCCCACTATATCAATATGGGTGCAGTCATCATGAGGTACAGCCTATGGGGAATATTTGGATTCCGTGTGCCTCTTAGTGGGACACACAGTAGCTCAGTTATTTTATCTTTTTTATAATCTACACTGAGAAACTGGCAGCTGTGGTTGCCAGAACTTTACTGTACAAAATACAGTGACAATGCTACAAGCAGTATGCATCTTGGTAAATATGTTTACGGTTCCTAAATGTGTATGTAAACTAATGTCAATGAACCATTCTATTAGAGCTATTAAAATCTGTTTGTTGCTGTAAAATGTGCTAATAATGACACAGGTGGACAATGGAAGGCCACATGATGACTTAAAGGTCATCAAAATTGCCCTTTAACATTGTTAGTCACACAAAGACAAAACAAAACAATGGTAACATACATGATACAACAATTCAGAACATTAACATAGAAAGCAGAACAGATTATTGTGATAACAAAAATATGAAAAAAAAGCTGTACATAAATATAAACAAATGTGATTGTTTGTGCAGGTATGCAGGGAATGCCCCATAATTGTAAGGCAATTACTGTGTTTAATTACTAATATATTTGAATTGTGTGTGTGAAGTTATATTTGATTGCCAGTATATATGATTTTAGTTTAAAATGCTATATGAGAATTTGAGCCATTTGTATGCATGCGCATGTGTCGTGTGGCAGTTCCTCTGGTGGTGTTGTGCTTATGTATGTGTGTGTGTGTGTGTGCTGGGAGTTTGACTTTGGGCTCTTTGTGAGTCAAACAGCCCCGCTGGAGTTGACCCAATGACCCACTTCCCATCCCGACTGTGGTCATCTGCTGCTTTGCAGGATGCCACTGATAATGTGCATGGGTGTATGCAAAAAACAGGAAGAAAACTATAAAATTTCATCAAAGAAAGAATTAAAGAACTGTACAAAGCACATCAGAAAAGGGACTATGAGTAGACCTTGCTCTTGTCTGTGTGAGTGGCATGTGTTAGGCTACTTGTTCAGTTAAGGACTCCCAATTGTAAGCACAGTAATGAAGGAATTTCCTGTAGCACAGATGATTATCATAACAAAAGTGCTCTGAGTGAAAGGCCGATTGTTTTTGTGTCTTTCAGATCATTTGAATACATGTCGTCTTAGAGGCTTAGATGGATTTGTTTATGTTTGTGTGCCTTTTTGGTCTCTGTCCCAAATCATGAATGTCCTACACGATGAAAGGATAAACGAGTCACTTCAGGCCATGCTACAATATTTTTCATTAACTGTAAAATGTTCACCATCCTGGTTGGGATAAAGTTGTCTATTGGAATAGCATTTTGTTTTTGTTCAAACAAGGTCATTTTGATCGTGTCCATTAATAATGTCTGTATTATCAATGGTCATCAATGGTAACCTTGAAAAGAGTGTTTCAAGGTTACCAGTGATGCTCTTTATAAGTGTTGTTTAATCTGGACATGGTCCCACTTTATAGTAAGTGGCCTTAACTACTAGGCCTATGTACTTAAATCAAAAACTAAGTACAGTGTACTTATTGTGTTCACATCGTATTGCAATCCACTTGCTGTTATTGAGGTAGGATACAGGTAAGGTTAGGCTTAGGTATAAGGGATGGGTCAACAGTGTAATTATAAGTGTAATTTCAGAAATTAATTACATATATAATTACACGCAGTTATCTTTTAAAATATAAGTACAATGTAAAAACATGTATGTACACAGTAAGTGCATTGTACCAAATGATTAATTTAAATGTAAGTACATGTAGTTAAGGCCACTCAATATAAAGTGGGACCCTCACCCATAGGAGGGAATCTAAACTGTTTGTCCTGGAAAAAAAGTATTAGTAACCAGACTTTCATTGTATGGGCAAAAAAGAAACACTGAGACATTTCTCAAAATATCTTCTTTTATGTTCCACTGCAGAAATAAAGTCATACAGGTTTTAGATGACATGAGGGTGAGTAAACGATGACAGAATTTACATTTTGGGGTGAACTGTCCCTTTAACCCTAATTTATTCCCTATTTGCATTTTCAGAAAGATATTTTTTACCCCATTTTAGTCCTTTCAGACCCTATTCAGACTAATCTATAGTCTGCGATTAATCTATAGATTCACACAACTGTGCTTTCTCTATGAGAAACTATATGAGACTGCCAAAATCATTTTTAATCTTTTTAAAGGGTCATGAAACCCCAGACTACTTTTTCTGAGATTTTAGCAGAGGTGTTTGTGTTGCACATCATAGAAGACAATGTCAGCATCCGGTAATTTTAACTGTTGGAGAAAACTGGTTAATTTTAAGATTTTTGCGCTATTTTCATCTTCCGGGTTTAAAATCTACATTGTGTTGACGTCACAATTTGTGACGTGGCAATGGACTATAGTACATCGATGACGTGTCGGTGTCTATTTAATTATTCATGAGACTGCTTGTTCTTATCCTATGAGAAGACGCTTTGCTTAATTATTTACAACAGCATGTGTTGATTTGCTATGACAGACGTTTCAGTCGTACATTAACTGAGAGAAATGTTCATGGGTCGAGGGAGAGCGTCTGTTTTTGCTTTGTAATAAGAGTTCGGTACAAACGCGATTCATTCACTTAGTGAGTGTAACCGTTTTTACAGCTCCGTGACACAACCCGTCAAAAGGCTTATATAAACGCAGCAGAATAAGCCTAAAAAGTTATCAGAGGTGCAACAGCGCGTTCATATATATGTTTTCGATGAAGAGTGCAAATGGCTGTGCATTTATTTGTGTTTTTAACTCGATGGGAGCGAAATGAAATTGTCTGAACCCAAAGCTGTGTGTGTAGTCTGTCTCCCCTCTTCCCCCTCCGCTCCGCAGCGCACCACGCCCACTTTTTTAGCATTTTTTAAAACTGTGGCGAGAACTAACCAGTGCTGAAACAGGGGGTTTCATAATCCTTTAAAAAGCTAAATCAGATAACAAGATAAATGCAGATAAGTTTTCTAACAGTTATTTATTAAAAGTAACTTTGTTTCATAACTTGTGATTTTTATGAGACTGAAACCAACCCTTTCTTGTTTACCACATTTGCAATACACAGTTCCTCATAAAACTAACATATAGATCCCACAATAGTGAGGAGGTTCTTTGAAATCTGTCTAGAGTTTTAGGTTTGTTGTATGAGTTGGCAGTAGAAATCCCCTTAGTGATATTCCTGTGAACATGGTTGTTCGCACATTTAATGCCTTTGGGTATTTAGATTGTTTAGCTTCTCAACAAACAAACTGCTTCTTTAGAGGGACATGTTGTCCTGGAAGTATGAGTCTGGGAATTGTGATTTTCCTTTAAAAAATATGTCAGATGATTTGCTCTTGTCTTGTTCTCTCTCTCGACCGAGATATTATCATTACATAAGTCTGAAGTAGGAAGTAAGCATCGATGTCAAAGCTGCCTTTCACATGCAGGCTGTGTTATGCAGGCCGTTCAATTGTGGACAGGCTGGTAATGCAACATTTTTGAAAACGTTCTCGTATTAGACTAGTGGGATTGACATCAGCATAACGGATGATTCAAATGAGTCAATCTCAATGTGATTAAGATGTTGAAAACAGAATTGTTGAATAACTTGGAGGACTTTACCAAAGTTATAAGCCTGCAAGGGTATTGTATGTTCCTCTCTCTACTGACTGGAGAACAGCAATTGAATGAATACTTAGATGGTGCCACTGTGTATGTACTCCATGTCATATAATGTTTATCATTCTCTAAATGGTGCCTTATCAGCACATAAACTGCATCTAAAGTGCACAGAGGCGGAATAAATGCATTTACACAAACGCTGAAATAATGTTATGACACAGAGGTGTCATGCTCATTCAGACGTGACGGATCAGGATTTAAACACAAACCATCTTTCACAATAAACAAAAGTTGGAACACTAGACTGTCCAGACTTGAATCCTACTTCAGCCAAGACTCGAACGGTGCATGACACCCCATTTATGACATAAAATCAAAATTTATCAAATGAAAATTGATAAACAAAGGTGAAGTGATGAATTAAAAAATATCTAAAATTATAAATTATTGTTCAGTTTTGCATTATATTACAGTATATACTTATGTTTGTGACAAACAGTAGTCCATTTTTTAATCTTTTCGTTCAGACTGAAGCAATTTTTGATTTACTAAAGTTAACTTTTTCTTAATAAATCATTTATATTTATAATAAATTAAGGATAATATGTCTGTGTGCATTACTATTATTTTGGTCACACTTTAATTTGGGGACCAATTAACTAATTATTAACAAGGACTTCCCTCAATAAACTCATAATTTGCTGCTTATTAATAGTAATAATGCTTATCAATATTAACAATCAAAAAGCTTGTAGTTGCAGTTTGCATTTAATGTTGACGTAAAAAATATTTTAGATAGAATGCTTTTGAATGTTTATTATGTCTGTGTCCACTGCAAAGTCTCTCTGTAATAACGTCAGCACTGCTGCATAAACTGTTGTTGTCCCTTTACATTTCCATTAATTTGTCCAGTAATCTCTTTATCTGGTCTGATTAAAAGGAACTCTGTGCCAGAACAGTTGATTTCCGTAGACACAGTCTCAAAACAAACACAGCTATTAAGCTATTAGTTTTTCCTTATTGCTTGTTGAGCTGATACGAAACAAGGAGCATGGTCTAGCTCTGGAAGCAGCATCAGAGCAATTGTAGTACTCTTTCCCAAAGCAGTTAAGCACAAGCCCCTCTCTGCAGCCAATTCTAAAGATTTCATCGGTAATGTCAAACACAGTGCTGAAACAGTCCTTCCACTCATCATTGGATCTATTTGTGATTTTTCTGAAGTCTTGACAGGTGACTGCGTGATTGAGTTGACCAGTAAAATAGGCTGTGGGGCAGGGTTTGATAAACTGCTTTGAGGAGTGAAAGAACACACTTTGAACAGAATGTGGAGACTCCAGTGTGCAGAAAAGCCTTAAAAGGTAGTAGTTCAGTAGTTCTACAGTAGTTCTCCCAAAATTGTAAGTACTGTTATCATTTTCTCATCCTAATGTCATTCCAAACCCATATGATTTTCTTCTGAAGATATTTTGAATGTTGGGGTCCAAACAACATTGGACCCCACTATATGGACAAACCCTTGTGAAAAAGCAGTGTGCTTAATTGTATTAAATGTGCACTTTTAGTGTACTTCAAATCTTAAAAGTGTATTTTTACTGTATTTGCAGATAATTTATTAATCTTAACACTTAAATATGCTTTTAAAAAGTGTAGTTTGCAATAATGTCAATAGTACATTTTAAATCATTGTTTCAGTAATCTTTGGTCATAACGTTAATGCTTAAACGTACCGTATAAGTGCAAATATATTTAAATACATTAAATTAAAAATATTTAGTTTAACATCGATGCTTGTCAGTGCATTCAAGAGTAAACCATATTTCAAAGAAGTAATTATGAAATTATATATAAAGATGTACTTAAGTCCTACTCAAGTGGGTATTTATTTGTAAATAGCATGCAATTAAGTGTCTAAAAACATTACATTCATATATTCTCAAACATAATATTATCAAAAGACAACTGATCCCAGTCTAAACTTGGATGCTAGAACTAGACGTCATAATCTAGACCGTCTGTCTGATCTGATCATGCTTTCCGATTAGATCTAATGGAACACAGTCACACGCGTCTGCTCAGATGGAACACTAGATGCCATCAATTCCTTTCGTTACTCAGTCACAGTTTGGGAATATCCTGCATGTCTGCTTCCTGTCGTCACCACAGGATTATGACCTAGACACTATTCTCACTTGGGGTAATTAATTGAACCCCTCAGGGTTTATATTAATACACACACAGACACAAACACATGCTTCTGTTATATTATAGAGCTCCAGTCCAACTAACACAATGATTTAATTGAAATTAAGGTAGTTGGTCTCACTTTACATTAGGTGTACTTACATCAAAAAATAAGTACAATGTACTTATTGTGTTCATATTGTATTGCAAAACACTTTTGCTGCTATTAAGGTGGGATACAGGTAAGGTTAGAGACAGATTTGGCAGTATGGGTAGGTTTAAGGGTGGGTTAAGGTGTAATGGATGGGTCAAATGTGTAATTACAAATGCAGTTACACAAATTAATTACTGATGTAATTATGCAGGTTATTTAAAAATATAAATACAATGAAAAACATGTATGTACACAATAAGTGCATTGTACCAAATGTTTAATTTAAATGTAAGTACATATTAGTTGAGGCCACCTGATATAAAGTGGTACGAGGTAGTTTGTGTGCAACCAAGAATATGTTTATATACTGCTTTTTACAGTTAATGTTAAAAATGTGTGTGGTTAGCCATGCAAAACACACCACTATGGGTGGTTGGCTGTTGTGGATTGGCTGTGCGGTAAGAGGTTTTTTCAGTGCATTGCTATGCATTTATTGGGTTTATCTGGGTGTTTATGTGGTTACTCTACATTCTTTAAAATAAAGGTTCTTCACTGGCATCTATGTTTCTATGAAGAGCCTCTCTATGGAACCTTTCCATTCCACAAAAGGTTCTTTATGGAAAAAGTTTCTTCAGATTATTAAAATGTTTTAAAAATGGCGTGTTTAAATACTGTTCACTGAAAGGTTTTTTGAGGAATAAAAAAAATGCTTCTATATGGCATTACTGAGAAAACCCACTTTTGAATCCTGCCTTTAGCGCTCTCCAGATGACTGTCTGTAGGATCCTTGTGAATAAAGCACTCATGTGTCTCTGATGGGTCTCCAGACTCTGTTGTGCTTGTCTAAGACCAGAAAGGCCTCTTTTGCAAATAAAATGGCAAGGGTAATGTTTTAATTGAACTGAAACAATTCTCCGAAGTCCTGCATCATCCAACCGGTATCTCAGTTCATGCAGAAAATTGTGCCCAATGGAAATTTAGGTCGCTTTATAGAGCTGGACTGTGCAGCTTGTTTTGTGCCATTCTTTCTAGAAGAACTGAAGGAGTTCTTTGTTATCTGGTGCATGTGGCTGTGTTGTGAGGTTTACTTGTCATTTCTAGTCTGGTCTGTACATACTAGCTGCTTTCACAAGGTGATGGCATGCATTTCACTTTATGTGCTGACTGGAATCCATATAAATGGACTCCAGTGAAAATAACCATTTTGTAAAGGAAGACATTAGAGAATCAAAGTCAAAGTCAAAGTCTGCTTTATTGTCAATTCTGCCACATGTACAGTACATACATACAGAGAATTGAAATTGCGTTAGAATCGATGAAAGTGCAAACAAAATCCTCATATACAAAGACATGGACAGGTGGTGAGCCAAATTAAGAGAAATAAACATCTTCCTTGTTTATTTCTGTTTATTTGGCTCACCACCTGGCCATGTCTTTTTGCAAGGATTTTGTTTGCGCTTCTCATTGATTTTCTCGTGTCTCAGTTTCTTCACAGTATAATGCAGACATACTGTACAAACGTATGCCCTCCATACATTACACTTGATTTTGTCGTCAGATCACTGTTTTTATCACACTACATAACTGTTTTGGGTATCATAAAGTTGTTACGGTTTGCACATTACACAACAGATTGGTGGCTGGGGGTCACACATTTCCTGACAACTCTGTCTTATTTGCAAAACACATGCATGAAGATGTGAGATCATGCTTCTGGCTTGAGACTTGAATTCCTCCAAATGAAAACAGTGGCATGCAAGAAGCTTGCGATCCAGGTTGTCTGTGTGCTGATTTGCATGGAAAAAAAGAGGAAACAATCTTGCTCTCTCATTGGCTGTAGGCTGTCACTTATGTCATTTCCAGTCAAAACACATTTCACACTAGAAAAGTCGCAAACAGGTCCAGTTATTTAGCCTACTAAATATTTTTCTGGCACCAGTGGTGCATTAGGACTTCACTCAGATCACATCTTGTGACAATTCACACAATGTGATAGTCATTTACTTGAACGAGCACCGATTAGCTTCAGATTTTGGACTTTTGTCTGTGATCTCTAGAAGATTGTCGGCAATCGGGCCTAAAATCGTGTAGTGAATACTTGCCATTAATGTGAAGGAAAGGAAAGGAAAAGACTGTGGCCAAGTATGGTGTCCCAAACTCGGAATTTGTGCTCTGCACTTCAGCCATTCAAATGCACACACACAGCAGTGAGTAGTGAACAAACACACACACACACCCCCCGTGAACACACACCTGGAGCTATATGCAACCATTTTTGCTGCAGCGCTCGGGAGCAGTTGGGGGTTTGGAGCCTTGCTTAAGGGTCTCACCTCAGTCGTGGTATTGAGGGTGGAAGAGAAGAAGAAGAATGTGAATGACTTCCAGAGAGAAATTTAAAATTTAAATTTAATTTGACAAATTTGACAAATTTAAAATTTGACAACCTGTCGGTTCATGTGTGTGAATTTGAATTGAGTTGGTCACACGGAAAGTTAAACTAGATTTTGTTTTTGAAAAACATTTTTACTTTTATTCAGCAAGGATGCATTAAACTGATCAAAAGTGTAAAGACATTTATAAGAAGATTTGTTTGAAATAAATACTGTTCTTTTGAACTTACTGTTTATCAGAGAATCTGGTTTCTACTAAAATATTAAGCAGTACAAATATTTCTTGAGCACCGATTTTACCATATTAGAATGATTTCTGAAGTATGATGGGACAATGAAGACTGGAGTAATAGCTACTGAAAATTCAGTTTTGCCACCATAGGAATAAATTACATTATAACATATATTAAAAAATAAAAAAATAAAATAAATCAAGTAAATGCAGCATTGGTGAGCATGAGACTTCTTTCAAAAGAAAAAAAAAAAAAAAGATATCCGGTATGGTATCTGGTAATAACTGTGTGTGTGTGTTTTTTTAAAGAATTATTTTTTAATTATTACTATACATTTTTGCCTTTATTATGATAGGACGGGATCAGGAACGGTCCACAAACTGGGACTCGAACTCAGGACACCTGAACGGTGTATGGCAATTCATAATGGAAAACATAAAATAATTTAAAAAAATCAATAAATAATACTTATTAAAATCTAGACTAGACTAGTAGTTATATATATTTTTGAATGTCCTTTTATTTTAATTCTACTTAAATTCTATTTAAAATTTAAATTATGATTTTTGCATACTGTTTGCTAACTCAATTCAAATTCTTGAATAGATTTGCAGTTTCAGTGGAATTCTCAGTTTATTTCTGAATGGCTTATATCCTGGATTTGCGATTGTAATATATATAGAATGATATAACACAGGTATCACATCAGGGAGCCTCACATGCCAAACGCTTAGCTGTGACATCCGTTGGTGTGATGCTAAAAAGGGAATGACTTGGAGGTGCTAAGACCCACTACAGAGCAGAATAATGCCATCCATTAGTCCAGCTGTGGTCCCTAGATTACATGCCCTTGATCTGCCACACTCTCACATTCACACAGAATGCACACGGTCCACAAATGCATATGGGGATCCTTGAGATATTTTCTTGACTAAAGGGCCAGTGAAGTGGCTCGGTGTAATTTCTCCTGCTTTCCTCTCCTAAAGGTCATGTTACATTAATCACTGTTCATTCTTTTCTTTATTTATAGCTGTGTCAGTATGTCTCAAATGTCCACTGTCCACGGTGTCATTTTGCAAGTGATGAAATCAGATCTGTTTGTTAAAACATCTGTATCGGGTTTATCTACCTCGATTGCTTTAGTAATGATGTAAGCGTCAGGCATCAACACAATGCCAAGAGACTTTCTCAGACAACACTGGAGAGTAGCTGTCTGTATGGAAAACTGGCTGCTGTTCATGCTGATAGCTTGCCGTGGCGTTAAAGGAATAGTTCACAAAAAAAAAAAATTGCTGAAAATTTACTCACTCTCTTGCCATCCAGGATGTAGATGAATTTGTTGAACAGATTTGGAAAAATGTAGCATTGTATAATTTGCTCGCTAAAAAGATCTTCTGCAGTGAATGAGTGCCGTCAGAATGAGATTTCAAACATCGGATGAAAATCACAGTAATCCACAAACAATTGACATGACTCCAGTCACAAACAAATCCATCCTTAAGATATATTTGCTTTATCCAGTGAAAAAGTAAACTTGTCTGAATCAGGAGACTGAAATGCATCAAGTTGTTATAAAACAGTGTTTTAATGTAAAAGGACAAAACAAGATGAGATTTTTCATTGGAGGAAGCATTATTATTAGTTTTTCCCTGTTGAAAAACAGCATATGCTGGTTAGGTATGTTTTGAAGTGTGACAGCAGGTCATGAGCTGGTTTAAGCTGGTCCTAAGCAACTAACTCCTGCTCAGGACCAGCGCATAACCAGCTTAAACCAGCTGCCGTGCTTCAAAAAATACCTAACTAGCATATGCTGTTGTTTTTTAAACAGGGTTGGACTCATATAGTGGTTTAACGTTAAAATGCCTTCATAAAGGGTTCGTTTCTAACAAACATACAGCTTTTCACTTTATAAGACATTCTGACAGCACCCATTTAATGCAGAGGATCCATTGGTGAGCAAGCAATGCCAAATTTCTCCAAATCTGTTCTGATGAAGAAACAAACTCCAAGAATCTGCATCTTCATTTTTTGGGGTGAACTAATCCTTTAAATTCTCGAAGACACATGAGAGAACCTACAGACAAAGAAATTTTACCCATTCATGCTTATGCTTTTATGTCCTAAACTCACTCACTCACTCACTCACTCATGTATTTATGTATTTATGCTGTTCTGACTACAAAAAACTAAACTAATTTAAGCCTTATGCTGTTGACCACACAAACACTCCATAGTAGAGGCAGAGTCATATGAATGACATGTATTATGAAAGCTTGAAGTAGTGCTGTTCATGGGTGAGGAGATGAAGGGATATGTCGGATGAAAGGAATAGCAGCAGCATCTCATTTCAGGGACTTTCCCTCTTCTTCAGTGTCAGAGAGAGCGAGAGAGAGTCTGTTGCTCTGCAGGTCTTACATCTTCACTTTGGGGTGTGTTCTATGAAGAAAAAAAGCTGTCACTTCTCTGTCACTAGAAAAACAACCAACTCAAAAACCATTGAAAGCAGTAGTGAAAAATGAATGTCACATTGGCACACTCCGTTTTTTTTTAAATCTCTAACTTCAATGAGGGCCTATCAACACTTCGTCTACAGTAGGCAATATGACAGAGATCACTTTCTCTGTTAACAGACCCAGTATTCCTCAAAATGCGTTTACACCTACAGGAGTGGCACTAGTGTAATATCAGTTTATAATGAACCACGTTTTTCTCCTATCACAGCTTTACAGCAAGTATCAATACTATACAATGTATATATAGTAAATACAATGCAGATTTTTTACTGTTTATTTACTTTAAATTTCTTTTTCTCTTTCTCTTTTCTTTTTTGACATTTAAAATTCGAATAAATGCTGTTCTTTTGTGGCTTCACTACTTTAGCTACTATATATTCATCAGCGAATCCAGAAAAAAATCATGTTGTCCACGAAAATATTAAGCAGCACAATTGTTTTCAACATTAATAAGATGGAGGTGTAATAATAAAGTTTCTTGAGCACCGAATCAAAATATTAGACTGATGTCTGAAGGATCATGTGACACTGAAGACTGGAGTAATGGCTGCTGAAAATTCAGCTAAGTTTGCCATCACAGGAATAAATTACAAATTAAAAACCCCAAACTTTTGAACGGAAGTGTGTATACTCATGTATTTTTGAAGCAGTGCTCAGAGAGAAATAGTATAAATCAAGTCACCTTTTTTGGAGATTTTACTTTGTATTGTGGATAAAGTGGGCTGAAGTGCTAGATGAGTCAGCGTATGCTTTGAGGTTAGTGGTAATCCAGCTCTGCAGACCCCCCAAAAACAGGTGTGTTCTCAAGGGCCGCTTATCCAGCTTCACAAACTGTTAGAGTTACACATTCTGTAGCTGTGTTGTTATGTGCTGCGCTTCCGCTTTAACTCTGTTCGGCTAATTGATTGTGGATAGACTGAAGGCCTAATTATTCCAGTGGTGCCTCAGATGCGGTCAAAGGTTAAATCCATCATACTCTGATGTCAGCTCTGTGGACAGTGAGCGAGGTGTGTGCTGTCATAACATGCTGCAATACTGTACGTGCTATAGTGGAGTTTTATCAGTTAATTTGATCTACTGCAAATACACTTGCGTGCATATAAAATGTTTGTCATTCAGTTTTTCCCATGTAGACTCTACACTGCCAGATTCTCACTGAAATATAATCAGCTGCTTACAATGCTGTTGCACCATCTTTACCTTCTCAGTCTCATCAAAGTTGTCGAGGGATACTTGCCATCAGACCGCTGATGAAGTCATTGGATGAGTGGCAAAACTTCTTCAACAACTGGAAAATAAAGCCCACATGCTCTTGGGGAAAATTTGTTCAGAAATTCCTGGATGTATGCCTTTTGTAAAGCTGACATGGAAATTTGAAAAAGGAGTAAAACTGTGGAGATTTTTAAAGGTCTGGTTGTGCCAGTGTAATAGCGCTGCACCACACTGCTCTAGTACTATTGTTGATCATAGCTGACGTCTTTCCCTGCTTAACTGCTAAAGTCATGTTTGTGGTGGTGGCATTCTAGAGAACCTGTAGGAGAGGTCGCAGGAAGTGGTTCCAAACAAACAGGAACTCACAGTTCTTAAACAGGAAGTTGAGAGGGTTGCCTACTCACAATATTCATGATGATGCTGTTTCGAGAAGTCAGATTAATAAAGAACTTTTTGACAAGAGCTGTCTCTCTCCGATGATATTTACTGAAGAAATAAAGTGCCAATGTCGACGGAAATGCAAATATCACAATAACCAAATGCTTTCATTGTAGACAAATGGTAACCAGGCATGTGTTTTTATATTTAGACTACTGTTCTTCACAGTGTATGTTTTGGCAGTGATCTACAGTATGCCTATTGCTTGTTTGCCCTATTTCATTTCAGTATGAGACCACCAGACACTCTATATTCACTGTTCTCACTGTACAGGTTTCCTCTAATGTATGCAAACACAAGTAACACCTAAACCAGCGGTTCACACATTGTAACTCACTTTTTAGACGATTACTTGTTGTGCCATTCAGTGTAATATTTTAAATGTTTATAGGACTAAATCTTACAACCACTGATCTTGCATTGCTTCTTTCTTTCTTTCTGTCTTTCTTTCTTGCTTTCTTTCAAAATTTAATATTGTTCAATTTTGAAGCACAGATTGTGCTTCTTTAAATGTCACTGCATTAACTTTATGTAGCTAGCTGTATATGAATAATCTTGAAATCATCAGTTAGAATAGATTGGAAATTCAACTTGGAATTGAATAAACAACCAGTAATGTTTTGCATCATATGTTGTCATTTTTCATTTATTTCCAGCTGTTATTGTAAATTAAAAACCTACTACATTTTTCTTGTAAAGGAAACATGACATCTAATGATAAATATAAATGTTTCTAGTGCATATAATAAAGCATTACTGAAAATAAAAACAATAAAATGACAGAAGGTGTCATAGTTGGGTAAACTTCTATAGCAGTGAACAGGAAATTACATCAGATACATTTTCTGCATTCCCATTTGCTCAAATAGCAAAATAAAAACTCCACAATAGTGTTTTCATGACTTTCAAAAAGAGGCAAAAACAAAGAGACATTGATAGTGCCAGTCAGAAGAGATAACAATGTGAAATTTACTATCATTCCCACATTTTTTTTTTTGTAATATGATATATATACATATATATATATATATATATATATATATATATATATAATTGCAATGATGACCATCATCACAGTAAAAAAAAGGGGTCCATTGAGAATTGCCTGGCCTTAGTCGAATTGCTGTGACCCCTTCGACTTTTTGACTGTCAGTTAGGAAATGTGTCAGTGTCAGCGAGACTTCTGCATTTGTCATTAGGCCATGGAGGTAAGAGTGCCCCCCCCCTTCAAACCGACTGATCCTATCAGAGAAGTTTTTATGAAGTTTAAACTGTCTTTATGTTAAAGTCACAGCGTGTGTGACTATTATCTCTACACATCATCTGCAAACACAAACGAATGATGTGTGGTTCTTCTCCCTCTCATGACTGCACTCTGCTCTCTTTTCTTCTCTTAGTGCAAACACTGATCTTCAGTGTTGCTTGTACAGTCATAGATAAGTATCTGCTCTAATTAAGACTCTGTCTCCCTCTGCGTTGGTGGTTAGTCACTCATGTCTTGAGTTTCAGCTTCAACCCGCACATTCCTACTGTAATGGCACTCAAGCTCTGTCTCCTTTTCTGGAAGTCTGAACTTGTGGATTGTGAGCTTTGTCAGATTTTGAAAAAAAAAAAAAAATATATTGTAAGTATTTTAACACACACTTATGCAATATCATAAGCAGAGGATTATAGGTGCCCTGTCCATGGAGGAATAATATGCCTTTTTATGGAGCTTCAGAAAGACAGAAGGAAAAGGGGGTTGGTGAGGGTCTTTTTCACAACCACATATACAGAATTTTTCCTTTTTGTTTTTACACTGTTGTTATGATTTGATCTTGATCTTGCTAATTTAAACAGGAAGCTTGGACATTCAGAAAAACTAAATCAGGCCAAGATGTGTGAGCATAACAGGAAATGTAGTTTTTTGTTGTGTAGATTCAGTTTTGATGGAATAGCATGCATTTTGTGCATTGTCTATATGCATAAACTACACCAGGGTTTAGGGTTTGCAAACCTTATGTGGATATGTGAAGGAACTGCAGGGGTACTTGAGTTGATAATTGATTCATTAAATAAATGTAAAAATAACATTAGGATACGAATATGTGTTTATATTACTCCTGAATTCATAAATCCATGGGTCATTTTTTAAGGCTTTTGAAATTTTGAAGTATGGTGATATCACAGCATTATTGCCTCAAAGGCATGATGCATGAACTTGTATTAATTTTTTGTTTCATTATTGTTTTATTATTTGTATCTTGTGAGGTTAATGTGATGATTTACTTTCACAGTAAATTTAAAGTAATAAAGGTGCAAAAACAGCACAGTTGTTTTAGTTGAAAATGAATACCTTATTACACAAATTTTACCCATGTTGATGTGTTGAGGTACTGGTAGCATGACTAAGCAGGGGAGATCCAAAACTAATAGAGGTCCCTGATCCAGAACTGGTACTATTCCCGTCCCATGACAGCATCTCGGGGCAAAATCTACTGGTAAAGACGCATGAGCCATTCCACTTTCTCACAGTCTCTTTCTTTCTTTGAGCTAATGTTTGTCTGTCAGTATACATCACCTTGCTGCATTTCATTGCATTTCTCATTTGACTGGACTTCTCATCTTACCTCTCTAGAGAGGCCCAGTCTAGGAGACTGTCTCACAGTAGCCCACCACCTCCTCTTGGACCGCACATTCATAAACTCTTGACAGCTCATATCTCTCTTTGTTTTTCTCTGTTTTCTCTCCTGCGATGAATGAACACATACTTACATAAACACTGTTTCTATCCTGACATACTTCGTCTGAAGCCGATGTGTGTGTCGAGAGTGTTTGAGCAGTGTGGCTGCTCCTGTCTGAGTGAGACATCCATCTGTAATCCAAGTGTCCCAAGCACATATCGGATCTCTCACAGAATGCATTTACTTTACACTCCGCTTCTCGCTTGCAATTCTGTAATTACCAGTTAGATTAAAGGGGCCACACAACTTTGAGAAAAGGTGTTATTTTAGTGGGTGAATAAAGTACAAATATTACATTTGAGGGTGTTGTACCAATAAAGGTACAATTTCTATGCATTTTTTGGATCAGCACACTCATTTATTTATTTTATTTATTTCATAGTTTGAATAAATAATGTATTATTCTATTAAAATACAGCACACAATTCTACAATATTACTTATACAGTAATAATAAATACAGTATCCTGAAAAAGAGATGTTTCTTTCTCTTTTTTTTTGCTATGTTTATTTATGTATAGACATTGATCGCTCTTGGATGGGCATTTATATACTAACCTATTTTTTGGTGACTTTTCAGATAGAACTGCAACTGATTTCCCTCACCATTAAAAATGTCCTGAAAAATAACTGATCAGACGGGATGTGTGGCTTGTCACTCGTATAGCTTGAGTTAAAAGTGGCTTTTGAAGATTGTTTGAGAGTTACTTTTCCCTTTATATCATGGAAAGAAAGTTTTAGCAAGTGGCAGTTCATCTTTTATCTGTAACTCATGCCTTCATTTAAAGAGTTTGTGTATGTGTGTGTGTGTGTGTGTATATTTCTCATGGAGGCCTGTACTGTTCTTTGTCATTTAGATAAACCACTTCCTGACAACTGGAAACAAAAATCTATTTATAACTTTGCGTGTCCTAATTTTACACTCATTTTGTTCTCCAGAACTATTTTTGCTACTTGGTTGTGTTTATTCTCCCCCTCACTGTGTCACTTCCTGCCTCATGCTGTATGTGCTAGGGGAGCTTTGTAGTAAGTTTGCTAATGTCACCTGAATGAAAAATGACCTGCACATCATCAGCAGTCTTTTTGTTTTTTTGCTAACCTGAATATGCTGTTTTTATTCCTTTAATGATGGATACAGTGGACTGCGAAAATATGAGACTACTAGTGGAAATGCTTCTGTTAGAAGAGTTAACAAATTTCAAAATGTCTTTTGTGACAGATGCATTAACTTTTGTGTGAAACCTGATGGTCATGATCCAAAGAGCTTTTGAAATGGAAGCAAGAATCTGACCATCTGAACAAAGAGTCACATGATCTATGTCACTAATTTACTTATTTTATTAATGACAATGAGTTACATCGTTTTATATCTCATTCGTTTTCATTTTTCGCAATCCAGAAATATTTGATTTCCTTTTTTCTTAAATAAAATCCCAAATACTGTGTGGACTCCACTGTTTGACATGCAGCAGCATTTGTAATTGTTAGGCATTTCTTCTTGTCACAGTGTTCCTGTGATGTCACCCCATCAGCACAAGTGAGTTCTATGCAAAAAACCACACATGGAAATGAGTGTGGACAGGGACATCTGGTACACAAATATGATTATGCAATCAGATGGGGGAACACATGCAAAGCATAATGCAAATACTTAGAGAAGACCTTCTTTTGTTTAATTCTGTTTAGCAGCATTTTGAGGTTGTTCAGCCATACAAGGAAGGACTCCATTCACTTTCATTGGTTATACAGTAGCTCTCTGCTTTTTATTCAGTTAAGAAACTGGTGTCTGAGGACCTTCAGGGGCCACCCTTTAAAAAAATGTGCTTAATTGTACTGAATGTGCATGTTAATGTATTTCAAATCTTAAAAGTATATTAAAAATACTTGCAGGTAACATAATATTGATGAAATGAAAGACTTCTTTGGTGTACTTAACGAGAACACACTTTCATGTCCATGTTTCTTATCACACTTTTAAAAAGAGCACTTTGTAATTTCAAATTATATATTTTATATTAAGGTAAATTTTAAAGCATTATGTTTTTATATGCCTTTGTAGTTATTTAAAGAAGTACACTTATTTTGATGTGTTGACTAACATACTGAAGCAATGTACCAAGTACTTGGTTATAATTTTAACTGTGGGGTATTATTTTATAGTACATTTAATATACTTTAAATGTACTAAATTGCAACATAATTAGAAATATTTTTAAATACTCATAACATGACTTACAAATTTCAGTAGAAATGACCTTAAATTATGTTTTTTGGTTTACCATAAATGCTTCTCAGTAAAATCAGCAGTACACTTTAACCATATTTCTAAGACAATAGAATTATACATTTAGGGCTAAATCACTCAAAAATGAATTTTTTTTTTGTTATTTACTCATCCTCAAGTTGTTCCAAACCTGTATGACTTACTGAAAAAATATATTTTGAAGAATGAGGGTTTTTGCATAACATCACACTTTTCTCATGTAGTTAACGTTTGTCTTTATGCAAGCAGATATACAGCTGCCTTAAAGGAACACTCCACTTTTTTGGAAATAGGCTCATTTTACAACTCCCCTAGAGTTAAACAGTTGAGTTTTACCGTTTTTGAATCCATTCAGCCGATCTCCGGGTCTGGCGGTAGCACTTTTAGCTTAGCTTAGCATAGATCATTGAATCGAATTAGACCATTAGCATCTCGCTCAAAAATGATGGAAGAGTTTCGATAATTTTCCTATTTAAAGCTTGACTCTCCTGTAGTTACATCGTGTACTAAGACCGACGGAAAATGAAAAGTTGTGATTTCCTAGGCCGATATGGCTAGGAACTATACTCTCATTCCGGCGTAATAATCAAGGAACTTTGCTGCCGTACCACGGGTGCAGCAGGCGCAATGATATTACGCAGCGCCTGAAAGTAGTCCCCAGCTATATCATAACTAGTTACCAAGCTGGGGACTACTTTCTGCGTAATATCATTGCTCAAAAACGGTAAAACTCAACTGTTTAACTCTAGGGGAGTTGTAAAATGAGCCTATTTTCAAAAAAAGTGGAGTGTTCCTTTAATAATTTAAGTAGGAGATCATGTATTTATATATGTAACGTGTCTATCTCTGGGGAAATGTTCCTGGGCTCCTCAGTGATGTGTGATGTTTCATCCAGTCAGGGCTCTTTTCCAGTAATAGTTTTGTTAAAACTGGATTGATTCTTCTTTCCTCGCACATCTTCTCTTAAATAAGAGCAAGAATGTGATCCAAACAAATACCAGCACCATTTGCCATATCAACAGCCTGCAACCTAATAAGCGTGTCAAGACCAGTGAAAGCACACCACTGTAAACAGAGCCCTACAGATGCCCAGACATGCACATGCTCACACGTACAGACAGTTAGACAGGATAAAAACTTGATGAGTAATATTATCATTCATTAATCAACAATACAAAGTCTTGTCAACAGGCATTTAAGGCCTGAAAATTGCCATAAATAATAAGTACCATCAATTGTCTGTCTGGATGTGCAATAAACTTGTATTGAACTACATAGAAAAGCAGAAGTTTAAAGCTGAGTTTAATTGTATAATTGTGTATCTCTTCCTGCAGACCCGTGTTTGACAGTCATCCCTCCATGTATGAATGAAGCCGACCGCTTCAGTTTAGAGGCACTTCGGCACATTCACAAGCAGCTAGATGACGACAACGATGGAGGAATTGAAGTGAATGAAAGTGTAGAGGTGAGCATATGTTGTTTAGACTTTAAAAATTGTGTTTTCTTTATACTTGCATTTTATTTAATATAATAAATCAGACGGGTAGCTGAAATCACTTTTTTTTCACTTTTGCATATGAAAAATAAAAAACTAGATTTTTGATAGACCTTTTTTGGTCTGACTGAATTTTTCCAGTGTGTGGACAATTTCAGCTACCCGTTGGATTAAAACTTTCGGTAACACTTTAGGAAAGGGAACACTTATTCACTATTAACTATGACTTTTCCCTCAATAAATTCCTAATTTGCTGCTTATTAATAGTTAGTAAGGTAGTTGTTAAGTTTAGGTATTGGGTAGGATTAGGGATGTAGAATAAGACATTAATATGTGCTTAATTAGTACTAATAAATGGCTAATATTCCAGTAATATGCATGCTAATAAGCAACTAGTTAAGAGACCCTAAAATAAAGTGTTACCAAACGTTCTTCTTTTTGTTCTACGCACCTGAGAACTCATTGTTCTTTTTGAGCGCACACAATTCCTGTTTGATTTAATGTAATAAAACATGTGTTGGAGTGTGTGGACATGTTTCTGTAGGTGTGCATGCATTTTGTGAGGGGGTCGGGGGACTTAAAAACAGGTCAGCAAAGCTTAGACCTACCGGGGACCTCAAAGGGCAAAGTTGACATTGGTTCTTGCCTGCAAGAAGAGACTATTGACATATGAGCACTTCTCCCATAGGGCTACTACATTACTATGTGTGTGTGTGTTGGTGTGTACATGATGAAAAATCCATGCATATTCATATAGGATTTGTATATAATTTGTTTTAAATATGTTTAAGGCTTTTTGCATGGTATAATAGGCATGTTATTATGTCACTTGAATATGCATGGCTTCCTGAACGTGATCTATACATGCAACACATTCTGTGCCCGTTAAATATAATCTTGTCTGTGACATGATTTACGTGACTCTGAATGCTAAGTGCAATTTTGTCTCACAAAAGGTGTTTAGGTGAATTATGTTCTAACAAAACAAAATTATTTTTAAATAAAATGAATACACAGCCATAGGAATATTTATGTGGAATTAAAAGTTTATTTATTCATTTATTTAACTTGCGCTTTTGAAAAGCACTTCATGAATAAAATATATTCTTATTCTTATTATAACACTTTATCATAAGGTTATTTTCATTTATATTGTAATGAACAATGAGCAATGAATATTTTTTACTAATTTATTAATCCTAAATTAAGTCCTAATTAATCCTAAATCCTAAATTAAAGTTCATTATTATTAAAATTAGTAGTTAATTAATGTATGGTCATGACATGTTAAAAATAATAAATGTTAAAAATGCATTAGTGTATATATATATATATATATATATATATATATATATATACTAATGCATTTTTCAAAGCTTACATTAAATTAACAATTAATTTAACAATTAAATTAATGTAAGCTATTAAAGCTTGTAACTAATGCATTAAGCTAATGTGTATTAAATTGTAAGTATAATGTTATTCAAGTCAAGTCAAGTCAAGCTTTATTGTCATTCTGCTACATGTGTGGACATATAGTGGAACGAAAAGTCGTGTCTCACAGGACCACATACTAGTGCTACATACTAGTTAAACATAAGATAACCATACAACAATGCAAGTATAAGAAAAACAATAGAGCTATACAACAGTTAACCATCTGACTATACATATACTATAAATACTACTACTATACTAACTACTATACCTAGTTGACTACACATACACAAACTGAGACTGTACAAGAACTTTACATAAATACTGTACATGGAATTGTGCAAAAGAGATATTTGTACATGAAATTGTGCAAATATATATATATATATATATTTTGTACATTCGAAAACTGACTTGAACATTGACTCTTTTTGAATAGTTCAGAAGCTATGATGTTATGAGGTGTGTGTGTGTTGTGTGTGTGTTTCTTGATGTTTTTGAGGTTTAAATGACAGTTTCACATGTCCTCTTTATTCTCTCACACGCACTCATCCGGTGGAGTGGAAGTTTCCTTCTTTTATGCAAACTGACACTACTTAGAAGTGATCCCACAATGCATCTCTTCTATTTAATTTACTGCAGACATACACTGTATGGATCACTTACTTCCTAAGTTCTTTTTTACAGTTTATTGCAGCTGGAAGTTATTAATTGTATACAAATTGTACAAAAAGTTGCCATTAGCCTGTTAAACTACACAAGAGGTAGTAAGTCTTCTGGTTTGTCCATAGTAAACATATACAGACGTCACTAGTGGCCCTCACCATTTCCTTCAAACTCAAGATTGAAGGTGAAGATACAGTTTATTTTCTCTTTTTACTTTCCTGTTTTTTTGCTACGCAGCTCTCTTTGATTTTAGTGAGGATGTGACGTGTGTTTTGAGGATTGTTTCTGGTCATGGCAGGTGCTCCTGGGCTCAAGAAGTGTTTCGAGAAGAGGCCCAAGAATTTCTCCTTCTCACAGCCACTGAAAGTTGGTGTCCTCTTTCAGGACACAGCAGATTCCTGAGTGTGTGTGAGTGTGTGAGGGAGAGAGTTGCTAAATAAACCTACACGACTTTAAAGATGTCTTGTCCCTCATTTTTTGGATATGAGTATGAGCATAGCAACATAATTCATAAACAGAAGGGTCAAACAAACCACTGTTTAGCAAAATTATATTTTTCATCATGTATGTGCAGCACACAAATAAGCAGAACCACATAAGAGATACCAAGTGTACACAGACCTGACCACAGAGAGCTTCATGCTTATCTAGTATGCTTGTCATATTCTAATAGCTTTATAGTGCAATAAAACTCTGCTCTAGTTTGGTATTTTTCTGGTCATCTTTTGAAATTGCATTGTGGTTCTACAAATGTTGTTGGCTCATTACGATTAATCACTTTTGTTTTTCCTCATTTGTTAGTCACTTTGGTTAAAAGCATCTGCAGAATGAATTAGTGTCATGTAAGGCGACAGATATGATATTCAAATGTGATGTTTCTCTAGTGTCCTTTTTGCATTATAAATATTTGCATTATATTAAAAGGTATTTTTGAAACCAGTAAACCCTCTGATAGAGTCTCCTGTGACCTGAAGCCAAATAAAACATGATATGGCATGAACTTCTTCGTAAGAAGTCATTTTCCTGTAGTCTGAGCACTTATGTTATCCTGTTGTTCTTCTGCAGTTTATCATAGAGGACATGAAGCAGCACCAGACCAATAAACACAGTAATCTTCACCGAGAGGACCAGCACATCACGGTGGAGGAGCTGTGGAGGGGCTGGAAAATATCAGAAGGTAAAGAAAGATGGACAGAGAAAACATGGGCTGGGTGGCATATACAGTACTGTGAGACAGAAAAAATGTTGTTCACTTGTAGAGATTCTGCTGTACTGTTTATACTGTGGTACTGTAGTAGATATATTTTGCAGGCATCAATGGGCAGGACAAGTTCATATAATTTCCATGTGAGAGCAAAAAACAGAAACATGGAATCATTTGAAAATACTGAGCAGGATGTATCCCAAACAAGTCAAGTCAAGACAAGCAATATTATTAGATGTCTGAATGGAGTAATGTCACTAAATTGAACAAGCTCACACAGACATCTCTAAACAAAGATCGTGTGTTACCCATTGAGCATTTATTATGGAGTGATGTCAACTTCACTGTTCCCACCTGGTGGAATGACCTGCCCAACTCAGTCCGAGCAGCTGAATCCTTAGCCATCTTCAAGAAACGGCTAAAAACACATCTGTT
>JAFVLL020036533.1:0-17470 GCA_021397915.2 Tor tambroides | reverse complement strand
CGTAATCATACTGTTGTTGCATCAAAATGTGAAGTAAACAGGCAGGAGACAACAGAAACATTTATTTTCTAAAAATAACTCACATCAATCTCAAATGAATGATGCTCTCCTATGTCTCTGGCTTTCAACATCTACAAAAACAAACATTCTTTTAGTCTTAGTAAAAAATAAAATGATAACATGATGGAATTATGAAGTTTACTTGCCTTAACCGTCTTTCCCGCTCTTCTGAAGCTGAGAAAATCGCCTCCTCTTCACACACATAGGCTTCTGTGTCGTTAACTCCCGGCGCGGGCACAATGAAGACACAAGCTCAACAAGTCTGAAATATTACATGCAAAACATTACTTTTAACAATTATCACTTCATCAGCCTCAAAATAATTATGCTAGTCTTTAATACATAACGCCGTTTCCTTTAGGAAACTACATTCAGTTTAACCGCGAAAAATAAGATAACGAATTAAAATGTAAATGTGTTAATAACCGTCTATTAACACATCAAAAAGTGCAGATATTATAAAATCTTATGTAAATATGACATAAGACACTCACGGACGTTATATTAAAAGTAACGTTACCTCTTCCGTTCAGTAAAAGAGGCCATTAAGATGAAAAGACGCGAAAACCGCGTCCACATATTTTTAAATATAAGCTCTTTTCGGACTATTTCTGCCTTCCATGAAATGTCAAAATACTCCTGGACACAAACAATGAATGATGACTTTACATTTTTAATCTTTACTTACCATAACGTCTTTCACTCGCTTCTCGCTTCTTTCAGGCTGAGAAAATGGCGCTTTCTCGCACTGGTGTCGTCCGATGTTGATGTGACGTGTGTGCTCTCTTTCACGTCCGCGTTCTCAACCCAGCGCCGCTGGGTTAAGATCAAGACCAATTTTCAATCCAAAATTGGATTAAAAACAACCCAACGTCCTTATCCAGCGGTCTCAACCCAGCATTTGGGTTGAAAAAATAACCCAGCATTTTTTTTAGAGTGTGTGTATATATATATATATATATTAGTGATGTCAATTGATTAAAAAAATAACTAATTAATCACACATTTTTTCTGAAATTAATCACAGTTAATCCCACCTGACATTAAAGCTTTTAAATATACTTTTATATTACAATAATTTCACATTCAATCTACATATTAATGTAGAAACAACATAAAGACAGTATATTTTTAATATTTGTTAAATATTTTTTATGACTGAAGGTGAGTATCACTGATACCAATACTAGTGATGTCTCTAGGAAATTGTTATTTTTTTCCTAATATTTAATCATTGAATATAGCCATTCAACAGTACATTATAATTAAGAGCTATCAATTTTAACATTAATTAGACTTCTAATTTAAGTGAACTTAAAACAATCTTCACATAAACCCATTATTTACCTGTGCCTACTGCGAGTGTGAAATATACAGAATTTGGATAAAGTTATCAAACACTATAGATGAATCCTTAAAGCTACAAAAGTTGTTGATTTCCTGTTTTTTATTGATTTCCCATTTTTTTCTTTTGTTCTTTGATGAACAGATGTCACTTATTAGGTTTTTTGGCTGCTATCACTTTAAGAGCTGCTGCTGTTGAACGAGAGTGGATCTGACCCGCATGCTCGTAATTTCATTCGCACTTTAATATGAAATTATATACAGGCTACATTGCGTGTATTTGTGCGTGCAATTGAAGAGCACACGCTACAAGCACAGTATAACAGCTGACGGGACAGAAAAAATAATTTTTACTGACATATAGCCTGAGAAAATCTTATGTATTAATATATAAATATATATTATGTATGTGTAATATATATATTTCAGGGATATGTCACGATTTTCGAATATTCGATTAGTTGATTTAATTATAGAATATCAAATAGGTTGTGTGATTATTGTCTAAAAAAATTTCCCCATGTTTTCAGTGCTGATGCGGTGGTGACGCGTTCATGTAAGCAGAGGGAAGCGCTGCAAATAACGCAGTTAACAGCTGTCAAAGGCAACAGAAGAACACACTGTCTCGTGCGCACACACTATAGACTTGGGACGATGTCAAAAAAAAAGTTCTGCGCGGACCACAAATAACCCCGACTGGGTTAGAGGTGTGCTAAATCTGTATTCGGAAAGGCACGGAAAACGAACAACGCATTCTACGGAGCTACTAAAGGGACATGGTTAGCCTTGCTAGCAGTAGCCTGTTACATTACAGTACATAAAAGTTCACTTACCACATAATCAGAGTAAGGAGAGATGACTGATAGGATGATGGAGAATGATTTGCAGATCCTGAGTATCACTGATAAACATCTAATCTTGTTAAATGTGTGGTAAATTCTGCTGCATCGTAGTTTACACACAATACAATCGCGAATCTCGGAAGTGAAAGTAAAAAACAAGCGTGCATTAATTAAATGCATATTAGTAGTGGCTCACTGATGTCCGCATTTTATATAGGCTACAGTGTAATTACCCAACAATATAATTGCGAGAGAATGTATTGAAATATGTTTTTTTTCGTCATATCTTGTATTTATTCCCGTTAGGGTTCCATTTTTTTTAAATGGAAGTGTCCTAGCCTTATAAGCGGTTGATTTATGCTAATCGACGGACTGTTAAGTGCTGTTATTCGGTTATGTTTATTATATTAATATGTTTCAGCACGTTACAATCATTATATGGCTTGAGTTAAGATAGCCTATCCCCTAATGAATTAAACAGTTTGTTATCACAGATTGAAAGCGTGAATGGTCTCCCTCTCTCTCTGTTTATGGGTGTGTAGCCTAAACGCACACATGCAGGGAGGGGTGCGATTTTCGAATAATAATCGAATAATTACCAGCGATCTTCGAATCCCATCTATATCTATCTATCTATATATATATATATATATATATATATATATATATAGATAGATAGATATAGATATAGATATATATTATATATATATATATATAGATAGATAGATAGATATAGATATAGATAGATATAGATAGATATAAATGTGTGTGTGTGTGTTAGTGACTTCTGTGTGAGCCTTGCTTCATACATTGCTACACTATGAATAATGGTCCTTTTTTTGCCTGAATTTTTAACTGAGTTTTTGCTAATGGGACCATACCTTATGTTAAAATGTGTAAAATTCAGCTTCCTTTATATTTGATGATACTTTTTTCTTTACTTTAAGTTAATTGTGGCACATTTATACTACATGTAGTACCTTTTTACTGCCATCTCTACCTTGTTTGTATGATATTACATGCTAGATAGTCAGCATAGTCTGACCTGGAGATACGCCTGTGTAAATGGAAACCGTATTAGATTAGATTAGATTAGTATATTATTGACACACGACTGGGCCTGTGGTTGGTTTATTTTTGTTACAGATGAGAAGAGAGTGTGATTACTGCACTGAAATGTACATTAGACAATACATACTGACCAAACACAGATTCAGAGAAATACAAAAAGTTCATTTAGCACAGATTTGTTATGATAGAGACAAATTACTTGTTGAACAGTCTAATAGTTATGAAGAGGCTGTTGAAATATGAAATTTATCTGCAACATCTGCTTGTGGAAAGCAAGAGTGGCATTTAAAGTTGACTTTATGTCCCAGATACACCATTGTGCTTGGTCAGATGGTTTAAGTTCCTGTGTGAATGTGCTATGTCATCATTCATAGTACACAATGAAGTCTAGTCAAAGCCTGAAGCTCCTCAGAATCAGTGAAACATCTCTGCCACAGTCGCTCCTCTCAGTTTGAGCTCTGCTTAGTGTTAAACCTGCTTCATAATGGCTCTTTAATAAGTAAATAGTAACAGCTGAAGTTCAGTCAGGTCAAAAGAAGCTTAATTTAACCCTTGAACTCAGACCCTTTCAGAAAGGAGGTATTTACTCTTAATTAGAGGTCGACCGATTAATCGGCCGATTTTTGGCATTTTTTAATTAATCGGCATCGGCCGATTGTGATGCAAATTAGGCCGATTAATATACAGGCGCCTCTGCAAGCAACAGGTGGCCGCTGCCTCGTGCGGCAAACAGATTGCCATTCCACTGGCACGACGGATAACCCTGTGATGTCCCCCTCTGCCTGCTAACTTTTTGAAGAGAGAACTACCTGGTAGGGCTGTACGATTAATGGAAAGCAAATCGCAATTGCGATTCGAGACGTTGCGATCTGCTAATCGCAAAGTCTGTGATGTGGACGTGATATTACTCTGTTCCAGAGGATATGCATGATTGCCAGCCTTGAGTGACAGTCTTACTAACCAATAGAGTGAGCGCACCTCCGTTCTCCCCGATCAGCACTGCTCTAGCCAACTGCGTAAACACCCACCATTTAAAAAGGGTCAGATCGAAAGTTAAGCAAATTAAAACTAAAGAAAACCGTATGTAACTTCAGCCTCGAAATGACAGAAAACAAACAAAAAAGGTCATTTGCAAGAGCTCAACGCATATCAAGAGCTCGGTTCTGCTTTCATTACTGGAGAATAAAAGATAAATTTTTAGATGTTTTTATTGGTAGGCTACATGAACATTATCTTACACATTTTATCTCCCCAACAGATTAATTTGAAATAAGTTTGTATTGTATGTTCGCTAATTCAGAAGACCGCGCACACAGCCAGTGTCTCTGAATGCTTCCCATCATACTCGCTCCGCTCTGCCCCACGCTGCGCGTCTCCCGCGTCTCACGGACGAGCCGCACACACGCAGCCTGTCTCGTAATGCTCTTTTATACTCACGGTCTCGCGCCCGGTTCTGCTCCGCAAGTCTCTCACGAGCGCATCTGGCAATATGGACGAGGCCTGACGCACGCGCGCAACCTGTGTCAACTCGCGCCTGGCTCTGCGTTTAAAACGAATGTAAATTAAGTCTAACTGCTTGCTAATTTCACTTGGATGAAATGAAACATTCAGCACATTTCCCACTTGTTCTTAAAATCCCAAATACTTAAAAATGAATAAATCAGCCCAAGTATCATATACTTTAATAACTGACTAAGGAAATACAGTTCTTTCTTTATAAAAAATAAACGAATCTTTCCTGTGAAATTCAGTAATTCTGTGAAGTAAATAATATTTTGGCATTCAAATACATCGCGAATACGGAAACATTTGGTTTCAGTTTCGTTTTAGTCTAAAATTCGTTTTGGCTTGTCGTTTATAGCTAGCTTCTTATATTTTTAATTCTTGTTCTTTTCTAAATACTGTTAATTGAAAGAATTTGTTGTGGAGTGAGGGGAACTAAAATAGCCTAGCTATGTTTACAGTGTTTATTATAATGTTTGTAAACATTTCGCGTCGCATTAGGCCTATTTCTGAATGAAATAATAAAATGTGACTTATAGGCGACTTTTCTCTCGCTCTCTCTCTCTAAAAACCGCAATTTTTTACATGCATAGCATATTTTAACCATGCAGCAAACCTTTTTAAATATTTTGAAAAATTACTGAAAAAAATGACTTTTTAAACTGTTTAACTGATTGTATTAATCGGTCAAGAGAAAAAAATAAAAAAGAACGAAAATCGGCCAAACATATCGGCCAAAAAATCGGCATCATATATCGGCCATCGGCTGCCCTGATTTCTAAATATCGGCATCGGCATCGGCATCGGCCAGAGAAAAACCCATATCGGTCGACCTCTACTCTTAATCTCAGTTTTAAAACGGATCTCGCTTTCCCTCTCTGACTGATTTCCGGACTTTGGGAATGGCATCTGACGTTCCCCTTAGGAACAGAAAGAGTGAAGGTGACTTTCCCTCTGTGTTGTCGCACTCAGTCTTTCCTGACGTGATTGCACATTCACTTATTCCCCTCACTCAAGGGCAAACATATGTCTTGTATACTAATATTCCCCTGGCAGAAGTGTTTCCTGTTTGCAGAGTCCTCAGTAACACAGTAATCTGCTGCTGCATGTATGCTGATAATCACAAAAAACAACCATTGAAATATCTGGCCTTTAAAGTTGCTATATAATTGCAGCAAAGCTAAACATAAATAGCCTCAGAAATCAGCTGGCAAGCTTATTTCATTTTGCACTCCACCCAACAACAAATCTGTGCTGCTAGCCTCAGTGCTAGTTTCTTGGGTAACCGCACTCCAGATTGCAGCATTAATTATGAATGTGAAACAGATGACGTAGATAATACATTAAATTCGGGTTAAAATGAGATATGTGGAAGTCACACAAGTATATCTGTCGGTCTTATACTGTTTTAAAAATTAAGATTTGACTGATAGCCCTTCTTTAAGATATTTGAATGTATTTTGAGTAGGTGTTGTTTAAAAGATAATAAATTTCAACAATTTTGTCTCTATTTGCATTTTTTTTTTCTATAATTTTTGTGGTTGCTGTAATTAAATTGTGTAATTTAGGCCTTTATTTTGAAGTTATTGTCCAACATCCATCCTGTTCCTTACATTTTGTGTTTATCGGATCAAAAATATTATTGAAATTTCTAATATTGGTTTCCTATTTTAATATACTTTAAAATATAATTTATTTCTGTGAAGCAGCGCTGAATTTTCATCACCTTATGGACCTCCAGTCTTCAGTGTCACATGATCCTTCAGAAATCATAATGTGCTGATTTATTATCAGTGTTATTGTGACACATCTCTCTCTTTCTGTCTCTTATAGAGGAGTAATGATGAGAACGGCAACTGTTCTGGGAACAGTATGGAGTTTCCCACCACTAATCTGTATGAGCTGGAGAGCAGAGTGTTCACTGATCACTGGTCCATCCCGTACAAGAGAGAGGAATCACTTGGCAAGTGCCTCATCGCCTCCACCTGCCTGGCCAGATTGGGTGAGTCCTTATGGCTTTTTATGGATGTTTGTGTACTCTAGAAGGAAATGTCACATCTGAAATCTCTTTTCCTCTCTGTAGGCCTGGCTGATGCAGATGAGAACTGTAAGAGGTTCATTGACCGTTGCATGCCTGAAGCCTTCAAAAAGGTTTGTGTGTGTTTAGATAAGCAGGCATGTAAACGCATAAGATCTACACGCTATCAGGTGTTTTTAACAAGTTGTTAGAAATGGCTAGATGTGATAAGATTAATAACTTAGGTGTTAAATGGTGTTGTAGTTGCTGACGTCAAGTGCGGTGCACAAGTGGGGAACAGAGATTCATGAGGGCATATACAACATGCTAATGCTGCTGGTGGATCTGGTCGCGGAGAGAGTCAAACAGGATCCGATACCCATCGGCCTCATGGGAGTTCTCACTATGGTACCCATACCCTTTTGCTATTAAATATTAGTAACTGTGGTTAGCTACTACAAAATGTCAGACTAAGACTAGATGATATAACAACAAAAAAATAGAATATTTTTGTCAATATTCCTTATGTGTTTTCTTGGTAACACTTTAGTATAGGAACCAATTCTCACTATTAACTAGTTGCTTATTAGCATGCCTATTTTTAACATATTGGTTGTTTATTAGAACATATAAAGCACGTATTCTGTATGACCATATTCTATATCTCTAATCCTACCCAATACCTAAACTTAACAACTACCTTACTAACTAAAAATAAGCAGCAAATTAGGAGTTTGAGGCAAAAGTTATAATTAAAGGTTTGTTAATAACGAGAATTGGACCTTAAAATGAAGTGTGACCGTTTTCCCTCCTGTCTTTATAATATTAACAGTTACATTTTTACCAGAATTTAACAGTTTTAGCAAATTAACACAAGCAGGAAGTTAAAAATAATAGATGTTGTAAAAAAAAAATGTCTAAAATAGTTCTAGATAAATATTTTAGTAAAAATACATTTGTCACTAAATTTTCACCAAATAATTATATTTAATGTATTTTTTTTTTAAATTAAATATTTTAATGAATTTATATGAAGTATTTATTTATTTGTATTTAATTTAATAAATATCACTTATATGCATAAATGTTTTTTTTATTTTTAATACAATACATACATAATGCATAAATGCATATGTGTGTGCTGTGCAATATTTACCTACAGATGTATTATACTTTATATGACTATGAAAATACAGGATGTCTCTGTCTGAAGGATTGTAAAACTAGTCTAAAGACAGTCTTTAGAAAACTTAATGGTCAAATTTAAAAACACATTAAAGGGAAAGTTCACCCGAAAATAAAAATTCTGTCATCATTTACTCACCCTCAAGTTGTTCCAAACCTGTATGAGTTTCTTTCTTCTGAATGTTGGATATTTTGAAGAATGTTGAGTAACAAACAGTTGTCGGTAGCCATTGACTTCCATAGTATGGAAAATAATACTATGGAATTCAACGGGACCAACAACTGTTTGGTTACTAGCATTCTTCATAATATCTTCTTTTGTGTTCAACAAAAGGAAGAAACTCATACAGGTTTGGAACAACTTGGGTGAACTATCAATCTTATGACAGTTGCGCAATTTCATATCACCAACAAATTCATAGCAAATATATTGTGAATATGAACCTATGTCAGGCCATCTTGAGCTAAACTTTTTTCCCTGTACTGTTTATATTGACAGGCTTTTAACCCTGATAACGAGTATCACTTTAAGAATCGTATGAAGGCCTGTCAGAGGAACTGGCCAGAAGTGTTTGGAGAGGACAGCATGTTCGCGGTTTCTCCCAGCTCCAGCTACCAGAAGGTACTGCAAATGTACATGCGTGGGTGCATACATGTGCTTTTGGCTTGACAGTTGACTTGACAGTCCTCGCTAAAGGACAGAAAAACTGGTTTTGTAGATTCCAGCACACTTGTTTTCAGCAAAATAGTGGCATAGTGTTTTTTTTTTCCACCTCTAGAAGTGCCTTTGCAAAAGTGTCCATGTTTGATGGGAGGATATTGAATGAAAGAGTCAGGAAGTTTATGATTAAGAGTTTGTACTTTTTGATGCCAACAATAATGTCTGTTAGTGTATATGAATATAATGTATAAAAGATACCTTTTAACTACTTTTAACTGATTCATTTATGTTTTTACACCTTGAAGTATAGTATATTCTCTTAAGATAAAATTATATAACTTGCAAAGAAACAACTTGCATAAATTTAAAAAAAAAAAAAAAACTACATTGTTTTGCATGAAATTTATGTTCTGTGTTCTGATTGGACCAGGAACCTCACGGCTGGCTGGTGGACTTAGTGAATCGGGTAAGAACTTAAGTAACACACACTAATAGAAGGAATTATATTGAATTATATTATATTATATTACCTCACATTAGACAAACCTACATGGTGTTGGATGACTCTGAATATGACTCTGGTTTATATCTGCAGTTTGGAGAGATGGGAGGCTTCACAGCAATTCAGTGCAAGCTCAACCAGGAAGAGATAGAGATTGGGGTAAGACTGTGCACTCTGGATGTCTTTAAATGTTACTGATGTAGAGTAGAATCTGTATTTTTATTTATGGCATATGCCCAAGACCAATAAAAATGAGAGAATCACTTCCATTACTGATTCCAAATTACATGACAAAAATTGTAGTTAGTAACGTAATCCATTACATTACACATTCTAGGTAATATAATCAGACTACTTTTTGATTACTTTTAACCTAAGTCGTTTATCACATTGATTTAAATAGTATAATATTGTACCATATTGATATAAAAATACAAAGAGTAAGAAAATATATTCCATTCATTGTGATTAACAACATGAAGTGCTTTAAACATTACATTATGTAAAGGTTTCCCAAACTGGGGTTCGTAAATGAACTGAAGGGGCTTGTTAGTTTAATGAAAATGTAATAATTAATTAAATCATTAAAAGTCAAAATTAAAGTAAGTCATTTTAAAACAACGTCAATCAAAACACTTACTAAAAAAAATAAAATATTTTATTTGTTTACCTGCATGTCATGTGGCCATAACCAACGTCAGAGAACCAGAGCATGCAAGTGTGATACTTAATAATAAAAATAATTTGTTTTATTGAATTTAAGCATTTTAATGTGGTTGAAAGTCAAAAGCTTTCCAAAATAAACCAACTGAGTGGTAATTCAAATAAAAATGAATGTGTTCATCAGTAGTTGATGCAATGTTGAAACACTTCTTAAACCTGAAATTTTGCAACATAATTATATTCAGTTTAGAATCAAGCAAAAGAAATTACTGAGCTAAACGTTGTTTCCCGTAAGTGTGATTTCTGTGTAAACACAGATGTGGCTTGTTTATCGTAGATGTAAATCTAAGCTCTTCCAATGTTCTGTTATTTCCTTAAATGATTTCTTAAGAAACTCTAATGAAATGGACTAAATCTAAATTGAAATGTAAAGAAAAAGGAAACGTTGAAAAAATGGTTTTGAATTTTAAAAATTTGAAAATGCAAAATAATAACCTTGTACCACACCTTAAATGATGTAAAAGAGATGTTGGTTGCACAGATACGAGCAGGACAGTCTATCTTTGGGTTGAGAGACCTGTAAGCATAATAATGCAATTGCAGAGAAATGAATGGATAATTCATGGATAATCCATCAGAGCAAGAGAGTGAAGTAGTGGTGTCTGGATGAAGAGAGGCAGTATGTGTGAGATGCTGAGAGAGAGAGAGAGCGAGTTGAACGAGGGCAGATTCTATTATAGCATGTGTGCTAAAGAGCAAAGGATGTTTATCACCATCACAGAGAGCATCCTACTCACAGCAGACAGTGAGAAAGAGACGAGAGCAGGGGAATAAGAGAGAACATGAGATGCCACATTCATATGGCTGGAAAAAGAGCATTCAGGCCAGTTATTAAGATATGCACTAACAGAATTGCTTTTAAACACTATTTCTAATCAAGCCCTTTGATGTAATGTGGTTGTCTGAAAAATGTTAAAAATTGAATTAGTGGGACAATGGCAAAAAATTCGACCACACAGCTCTCAAACACCAACTAATGTTTTATAGGGTCAGGTGGTGGATAGAAGGTAGAGATAGAGGGGATCGTCGATTAGTTGTCAAACAACCGACACAAGTTGATTGTGAGTCAATTAATTATAAAAACAAGTTTATCTAGATTTATCTAGATATTTTTTCATCTAGATAAACTAGTAAAAATCTTTTTTTTTTATTTACATAAATTAGTTAAGCTAATTAAAAACAAATTCTGAAACAGTTTTCTGTTACGTCATGTTTTTATTTGGTTCGGTTTTGTGGTTTGGTTTTTGTATTGGTGGTTTTGTTTTTTGTTCGTTTGTTTGTTTTGCTTAGATTTTTTTGTTTTGGTGATTTTTGTTTTGTATTTTGTTTTTGTTTTGCTTAGATTTTTTTGTTTTGGTTTAAAGTTTACCAACAGTGTTGTTGATGTTTGTTTGTTTGTTTGTTTGTTTAAAAAGACCAAAACAAAAAACCTCAGAAATGTCTAATCTCGTCTGATAAAATACCGGATTAAAAAACTCACAGACAGACAGATTCTCAGAATGTTTGATGGCTTCATTATTTTTAGCAGATGAGGTGTCCGCTCACTCTTTAGTGCGAGTGTGTAAATGTTCCCCCTTTTCTTGGAGCTGTGAAGCCGCCTTGTTTTTGGTTCCTCCCGCTTGTCTTTTGAAGGTGTGCATTAGCATGATCTGGGTGCCAGGACTGAGAGATAGAGCTGGCGACAGGGAAAAAGATGCTTTGATTTAGGATTTGCATATTAATGGCCTTAACACAGGAACAGGAAGTTGGAGGCGAGCATAGGAGGAGGAATTCTTTTCAGGGACACATACGACCTGCTGTGGCCATGTAAAGGAAACTCTGCTGGTTCATCACCAGCTATGTTTTAATCTCGAACATAAAGGGATGCGCTGCTACAGTAACCATTTAATTTATAGTGAGGGTAAGAGTCAATTAAAGCGAGAAAACAAGAGATTGATGCTGTCTCCTCTCCTCCACTGACTGGACTAATTCATTCACTCCCTCCAATGGATGAGAAGTCATTTGATGCTGAACAGAGGAGTGATTCATCAGTGCTGGCATATATCTCTAAAGAGATGTATGCCAGTGGAGATGTTGTGTAAATGTTGTATAGAAATCCCTGATTTTGTAGTTCACTATTTAATCAGGCACCTCTGTGGTGCCCTTAAAGGAAATGTTTACCTAAAAATGAAAATTCTGTTTCCAAACTTGTATGCTGAAAATTTTCTCATGGCTCTTTTTCATACAATGGCAGTTGATTCACTGCCGAAATTTAGTTATACAGGTTTGAAACAACATGGTAGTGAGTAATTACTCTTTGTTGCTGTGTCATGTCTCTAGCTTAGACAAACATTTTGCTTTGAGCAGGGAAAAATTGTGTATTTTTTTTATTACTAATTTGTTTTTGAGGTGACATTCGTAGTAGAATGTACATGTGTGTATGTGTGTTTCCTCAGTGTGTATCAGCTCTGGTTCAGCCGCTTGGTGTGTGTGCAGAATACCTCAACTCCAGCCTGGTGCAGGTAAGTGTTTCCATGGTTCATCTGTTCTCGTTTTGTTTCCCTGGAATACTTGATTCTGATTGGTTAGAAATTCTGTGGTCAACTCAGTTAATAAGATTGACAACTTTATCTAAATAATTTTTTATTTCATTTTATCTAGATAAACTAGTTTTTTAAATTTAGATAAGCTAGGTGTTCAAGAAGACATCTTTTTTTTTTTTTTTTTTTTTAATGCCCTCTCAGAAATATGTCCAATCTGGAATGAGAGATAGGTAGATGGACGGACAGATAAATTACATTATTTTCTCTTTATACAAAAAATCATCAAATCAACAAATAAACATTTCATGTCAATTTATCTACTTATTTGGAAAGTAGCGTGTTAACATCCACGTAACTACGGGCTCTTGATCACCCTGTCTGGGATTATTTTGGTCTAATGACCGGCTGAAAGTACATTATGCCATACTTTCCTATTACATATAGTTAAACCTTAGATATCTTGTTTATATAATCAGATTTACCTGGTGTAAAGGACATAGCTTTGAATCATAAAGAATGCATTTGAATCAGCATGTTTTTGAACAGTGGTTACCAGAGAAATTTCAAGGGCATTGTGCAGTGTGACCTTCAGCTTGACGTTGTTTGGTTTTGTTGTATTTTATAGCCCATGCTGGACCCAGTCATCCATAAGATGATAACATATGTGCAGAACCTGGAGGAGAAAGACCTGAAAGACAAGGTAAGGCACCTGCATGCATTTCTTCATTCATTTTGGTGTGGTAGTGTGAGAGTTTCACAACTTTAGAGCTGAAATTTGTATTTAGTTTAAATGTTGAAATATATTTAATGGAAATGTATTTAATTTTGTATATTTTAATACATCCCCCTCCCCCAGTTTAAATGGTGGTAATATGGCACTATAGCTAATAACACAGTAACAGTGGCTCAACCAGTGGTGTTTTAGGTTTGAGGTAAGAGTATTGTCAGCTTGACTGACCAAAGTGTTTAGGAAAACTCTTAAAAAAAAAAAATTCCACACATATTACAAACCAATGTTTTTACCCTCATAAGTGAAAGTACATTTTTCATTCAGTGTGTTTTTTTTTTTTTTTGTTCAGAGAGAGAGACACAAATTTAAATAAACCTCAGAGTGAAAATTATTTCCAAAATTTAGTGTTGTTTATTTGCATTGGATTTGCAGTACAGTACCATGTTTTAAATGGTTAACATGTCATCCTGTTTTAAATTTCTGTAATGTTTGAGAGACTTTAACTCACCCTTGTTGTTTATCTCTGTTTTTATGTATGTCACTTTCTCTCTAAAGCGTTTGGTGAGTATTCCAGAGCTCTTGTCAGCCATTAAGCTCCTCTGCATGCGTTTCCAGCGGGAGCTGGTGAACGTCGTGGATGACCTTCGGCTGGACATCCTTCTCCGAATGCTCAAGACGCCCCACTTCAGTGCCAAGATGAACTCCCTCAAAGAGGTTCAAATTCCTTTCCACATATTAGTGCTCTGGAGCTTAAAGTTCACGCCTGAGTTCTTCCCTCATGTTGATGGCTTTGTGCTCTGATAGGTCACGAAACTCATTGAGGAAAGCACAGTTTCCAAGACTGTGAAGAATGCCATTGACACAGACCGACTCCTGGACTGGCTGGTAGAAAACTCAGTACTGTCAATAGCTTTGGAAGGTAACATATGAACATTCAGTTTCATATCAAACTCATATTGGACCTGTTAATCGTCTGGTTTCGTATAGGTTTATCAACAGGCCATACATGGGAAATAATACAGAAAACAGAATTTTTCTTACTCTTTTATAGAGTTACTGTTTTTGATAATGAGCATAAATGTACTTTTGCTTCCTAACTCAAGCTACTAGTGCTGTTATCTCAAGCCACTGTCAAATGTGCTTTTGTCTAAAAGACCAAAAAAAAAACCTACTAGCACAGGTTATACAAACCTGTTTGATGATTTGAAACAGTATTACTCATTAGAATATGCAGAAGATAAGAAATTAATTTTTCTATTAAGATATTTATTTTGTTAAGGAAAATGACTGGAAAAGTGTAAAGAATTCAAAAGTGTGAAGTGTTTGTCATGTTCTGACTATAAAGAGTAACCACAATTAATGGTCTGGTTTCTACAAATTTCCCTTAGGAGCAAAAATCTGCCCTTATCAATATCGACTTATAATGAAAAATTTGATCGTGGTAATTTTTTGGTCATATTGCCCAGCCCTAGACATAATTTAGCCTTCAGAACAGTGCACTTAAATAATGTATGACATAATTTTCATCAACTATTTTTTTCACTGATGAAAGCTAGACGATAACTAAATAAAAACCAGTTTTGAATGACAAAAACTATGATAAATCTATTAATATTTTTGGACTGGAAACCAAAGGCAGTACATAAATGTGTCTTGTGAATGTGGACGCTCACACTTTCACACTGAGCAAATCATCTATGTGTTAAAAAGCCAGAATCTCAAACTGTTGCTTTGTGCCTAAAGCCTTTTCACCTCACCCACTCATTTGTGTCATCTCTTTATTCAATTGTCTTTATTCGACACCGCCTCATTGTCTTTTCTCTCTTTGTTCTTTTTGCATTTCTCTTGACACTTTCTCTTTCCCCCTTCACTTTCTCTTTTGCTCCTCTCTTCCACTTTAATGCCTTTGTTTGGTTTAACTTTCTCTTTGCACTCTTCCTTTCGCTTTCTTTTTGTTGTGCTTTCATTTTTCTGTGCCTTTTTTCCTAACTTTCTCTTTCACTTGTACTCGGTCTCTTTTTCTTATTTTTCTAAATGGCCTTTGTTTTTTTTTTGTGTAATGAGAGAAATCATCTGTTTTTTTGAACTGTATAATAAATGTATGTTGTTATTTAATGTTCATAAGGATTTTTTTTACTTTTCAAAGCTTTTTGGGGGGCCTTAGTATAAGGTTGCTGAGATTTTAAAGATTAAAAAATCAAGCTAAACTTTAAGTTTATAAAAGTACCAATTCTAAAGTTAAAGGTAATAAAGAAAAACAATATTATTTTTCATGTCAGTGATTTTAAAATTTTTGTAAATGTGATGACAAGAAATTGAAAACTTTGAGGTTTTTACATCAATGTGTTTATAATGGAGCTAGTCTCTTATTTTTTTATTGCATCCAGTGTTGTATGAGAATAATGTTTTTTATTAAAAATAATAATAAATAAGTAAAATTTCTCTGTCTCTCTCTGTGTGTGCAATAGGAAACATTGACCAGGCCCAGTACTGTGACAGAATAAAGGGAATCATTGAGCTGTTGGGCAGTAAGCTCTCATTGGATGAACTCTCCAAAATATGGAAAATACAGGTGAGCTGTGTCTTTAAAGATATTCTTCAAATCAATGCTCCCTTAAAGCTGCATGAATTTCTGACACTGTTTCTGAGAAATCTACCGCACAGAAGGCTCTCACATGTCTTGAAACATTTGAATAAGTACAAAATGACTAGACAGCATTTCAATTGGCATCCATCCACATGGCCGTTGATTTTCAGAATGGAAATGAAGTTGTGAACAATCTTAAGTTCAAAACGGCACCTGATTTGCAAAAACAATGACAGTTCCCAAAAATGTGGAAGCCCACTGACATGCTGCATTATTGTTTTTTCTTTTAATATCTTCTTGTCTCAAGATCACTTATTTCTTTTTGTGATGTCAGCTGAACGTATTATAAGTTATCAAAGCAATTTTTTATTTTTTTTTAAATATTACAAGAAGACAAGGCAAAATAATAACAGTAATACAATAACTGGAATGGTTAGCCTGCTGTATTATATTATATTATATTATATTACGTTATATTATACAATTTTGTATGTACATATACATTTAATTTGACATGTATCGTGTTTTGTGTGCAGGCTGGTCAGTCCTCCACTGTGATAGAGAACATCCACACCATCATCGCCGCTGCTGCCGTCAAGTTCAACTTTGACCAGCTCAGCCACCTTTTTGTCCTCATACAGAAGGTCTTGTCCATCTTCCTTTGGACTCTTTCGTCTTTATGAGCTGTATTTCTGACCGTGCCTTGTGTGTTTTCAGAGCTGGGAGGTGGAGAGTGATCGTGTGAGACAGAAGCTTCTGAGTCTGATTGGACGGATCGGCAGGGAGGCTCGCTCTGAGGCAACCACAGGAAAGGTATGTGCCGTTCACATGTATATATGAAACTGTATGTGTATTTCTGTCTTCAACTTAAACTGAACTGAAAGTTGGGCTTTGAACCGGTCTAGCTGCTAATAAGCTACAGTGCTGAAATGTGACAGCCAGTGATTGATGTAGAATTGTTTGAAGCTGGTGAAATAATTGGATTATTGTCAAATACTGGGGGACAAATGATTGCAATTAATTATTTAACCTTAAGAGATCATTTATTTGCATTAAGTCATAAAATGTATAAAAAATGCATGAGGAATATAAACATAAAATGTATATGAATCTTTAAACACTGCACAGGGTATAAATTCATGAATTTAATATTTAGAATATTAAAATACTTCATATAGTATTTAAATATTCGATTCACGCTATTTTTTTTTAAACCAAACCACCTCATTATTATATTAGATAATATTAGAACAGTGATTAATTGTATAATAATATTGTAATATATTACAATATTAAATAATAAATAAATTTTTATGTTTAATATTGCATATAAGAATTATATTATACAATCTTAATATATTCCTTTACTTTTACATGCCACTTGAAGGTGGTCTGGTTAAACTTATTTTCTATATTTGATTTTAAAGGGGACCTATTATGCAAAAATCACTTTTATAAGGTGTTTGAACACAGTTGTGTGGCTGCAGTGTGTGAAAACATCGAGCCTATAATGGTAAAAATCCACCCACACATTTATTTATAATCTAATAAAATTATAAACAGTCTCTCAGGACGAGCTGTTTCAGATTCTCCCTCTCTGCACGTCACTGAGGGGAACAAGTCCCGCCCATTAGTGACGCTGCCCTATAAGCAGAGACACAGCCCTGAGTGAGAAGCTGCGTCCGCCTCCGCCATTAACGTTACTGATCACTGTAGCTGCTGG
>JAFVLL020036532.1:0-10081 GCA_021397915.2 Tor tambroides | reverse complement strand
GGTGTTTTACTGTCTCTTAAAGGAAAAAGTTCCACCCATTTCGTAAAGTAGTCAACCACCACCAGAAGAAAAATATTGCCCTTCTTACTTCTCGGTAAGGGTCCCATAAGGTCAATGCCAAGCATATAACCTGGCTCATTTACTACAGCTGATTGAAGAAAACCCGAAGGTTTTATACTGGAAGGTTTGAATTGCTGACATACAATACATTCTTTAACGTGTTTCCACACAGCTTTCCGCACTTCAGGCCACCATGCCACCTCCAAGATTTTCAATAGGGTCTTCATCCTCCCAAGATGAGCCCCCAAAGGATTATTGTGAAAGTAAATCGAGGAAAATGAGGACAAGTGACTTGGGCACTACCAACTGGTATTTACCACCACCAGCATATGGCATAACTCGATATAACACACCCTGCTGGATTTCCCATCTCATCCGATCACTTAGCTCATCCTTCATATCTACTTTAGTCATCAATTCCTTTACATACTCATCTTGTTCTTGAGATGCTGCTATCTCAGCCAGTGAGGTGGGCAACTCAAAGTTCCAAAGGGAGGTCCTTTTGGCTACACACGTTGCCACAATTGCTTGATCCTGACTGGACCTTGACAGGGCATCAGGTACCACGTTCATTCTCCCTTTCCTGTATTGCACCTGGAATTGGAACCGTTGCAATCTCAAGGTCCATCTGGTGAGTCTGGATGTCGTCTTTGGAGCATTAAAAGGCCCACGATAAGGCTGCATGGTCAGTATATACTACAAAGAGTACCCCCTCCAAGTAATAGTGCCATTTTTCAACTGCCCATACAACAGCGAGGCACTCTTTCTCCGATGTCTAAGGGGAGCAGAACTAAACTATTCGACATCGAAGCATAAGCAATAACCAATTCTTTATTGTTAGTCTTTTGCATAAGTACAGCTCCCAGTCCAGTAGCACTGGCATCAGTTTGCACTTGAAAGGGATATTGTAAATCTGGTTGGGCCAGCACAGGGGCTTGTTGCAGAGCAGCTTTCAGCAACTCCACACTCTGCTGGCATTCTTCAGTCCATGTCCAAGTAACATTTTTCTTCTGCAAATGATACAATGGGGAAGCAAGCTCAGCCAAATGTGGAATGAACTTATGGTACCATCCAATCAGGCCTAAGAACCGCCGCAATGAAGAAAGATCACGAGGAATGGGATAGTTTGTAATAGCAGGTGTCTTTTCTGGATCCACCTCCACCCCTTTTCCTGAGACCACATGGCCTAAGAATCGTAACTCAGTCTTAAGAAAATGACATTTCTTTAAGTTCAGTGTCAAGTTGGCATTGTGGAGTCTACAAAAAACTGTTTCAAGATCTTGAAGATGCTGCTGTTTAGACGGCGAGTACACAATGATATCATCAATATATACAAAACAGATACTGCCTCTCAACTCTCCTAATACCCTTTCCATAAGCCTCTGGAAAGTAGCTCCTGCGTTTTTCAGGCCAAAAGGCATAGTCAAAAAATGGTATAGGCCAAAGGGGGTGATAAAAGCTGTCTTTTCCCGGCTACCTTTTTCCATCTCCACTTGCCAGTACCCCGATTTCAGATCCAGTGTACTAAAATATTGTGCTCCATGCATAGACTCCAGAATATCATGAATAATAGGCATAGGATACACATCTTGAGGTGTTTTGGCATTTACACGCCTATAGTCAACACAAAATCGTAGGCTTTGATCAGGTTTAGGCACAAGCACAACTGGAGAAGCCCAAGGAGATTGTGAGGACTCAATAACTCCATCTTGTAGCATCCTTTGAATCTCTTCGCGAATTATTTCTTTCTTTAGAGGCGAGACTCGATAAGCTTTGCACCTTACTGGGATAGCATCTGTAGTTATGATCTGGTGAGTGGCCACATTTGTCCTCCCCAGCTTGTCGGAACAAAGAGATGGCCATGCCTGCAAAAGCTGTTGTATCACTTCAGGATATTTCTGCATCACATCATCCACCCCAGTTAACGGCTTGAGCACTTCAGAAGCAAGGGGCAAAGCCATATACACGTTGACAACTCTTTCCTCCTGCTGGCTCCATATCTGCTCCCCTAGTGGCTGGCAGAGAAATGGAAACACAGTCATGCACCCATTAATACACAGTTCATAACTATGTTCTCCCACCTGTAACCGTACTCCAGTTTGACTTAAAAAAAAAAAAACCCAGACCTAAAATAAGGGGAAAGGCAAGCTGTTGGTCTGACATCACATAGGTGTCAACTGTCCAAAACATTCCATGCCACTCATAAGTTACAGGGACTTGGCCTGCTGAGGTTTGCACCTTACCATCAGCTAGCACAAAATTCCTGTTGAAATGCTGCTTCATTTGTTCACCTGGTTTTGCCAGTGCTTCCCAAACTTGTCTCTGCATTAAAGTAAACGTGGAGCCAGTATCTAGGATACCTTCCACTTGCCTGCCGTGAATTTTCAAAATTACTCGAAGCAGTGGAGGTGTGATAGACTGAACTAGAGCTAGATGTTGAGTTTGCCCGGACAAAGTTTTGGAAAGGTTAGCATGGCGACCTGTCTGAGTTTTTTTTCCTTTTTCCCCCCGATTTTAAGCTGGTTTACTTTGGCCCAATAGTCTCTCTTGGAATTAAGGTCTCTCTCCACCATTGATCCCACTTTGACTAACTGCTCCACTGTATGCACAGCACCCCTTAAACTTCCTGCAAGAGAAGGGTTACAGTTATTCAGAATTTTGCAAACCACCTCTTCCTCCAGAAGGTCAGCTTTCCACTTCAAACACAATGCCCTATAGTCATAGGCAAAATCTCTAATGCATTGATCTGGACCCTGGATCATATCTTTAAGCTGTTCCTCTACCTCAGTGAGGTAGTCAGTGGGAAGGAATGCCCCCAAGAAGGCTCTTTTAAACTCAGCCCAATTATGGATCTTGTTCCTTTCTGCCAGCCACCAACTCCTGGCCGGGCCAGTGAGAACAGCATTTAAAGTGGCTACCAGTTCAGTATCCGACATGTGGCGGAGCGTCAAAAAAAAAAAAAAAAAAAAAATTTATTCACAACGCTCCACAAACTCCATTACATCACTGGTTTCTCTAGTTTCTCCAAACCTAGGGAATTCTAAATTTATTGGGGGTTTAGAATAGGAAGCAGCTGGTACAGATGTATACATTCTCTCACTATCTGAACTGACAGCTCCAACAGAAAAACGTGTCATAGGAGTGCTGGTTTTCATAACGTGGGCCAGTTCCTTTCGCCATTGCCTTCAAAGGCGGGATGAACACTCTATAACCCCTCGTTCAAGCTTAGCCAAAGATCTTTGCATAAAACTTTCAGGCCCGGTTTCACAGACAGGGCTTAGACTAAGCCAGGATTAAGTCTTAGTTCAATTAGGGAATTTAGGTAGCTTTTACAAATGTGATTTAGCAAAAAGTACTACTAGTGTACATCTGCGAGACAAAACAATAACAGTGACAAATTTTAACATATGTCAGTGTAACTGGCTTTAAGTTTAAACAGCTCAAAAATGTATTTTAGTCCAGGACTAGCTTAAACCTTGTCTGTGAAACCGGGGGTCAATGTCTTCAAAACGTTGATTCATTGCATCTCTACAAACAGCTTCACGGTTCAGTGCACTCTCACTAGATGTTCGAAGGTTATCTTTCAATGCATTAATCTCAGCACGTAATGCTTGGACTGATTGAGACAGACTGGATTATTTCAGAACTCCTCCTTCCCATCTCACTCCCTACAGGATTCAAGACTGGTTGAGCCTCATCATCACTTTCTTCTGCTGGGCTGACAATATACATTCCACTTAACAGGGAGCTTATTTCCACTACAGATTCTGGGTTTTGGTAAGTGCCTCTAATTGGAGCAGGGGTAAAAGGAAGGGACTCTGCTACACCCACATTATCTACCGAAAGTACCTCAGCATCTGGATTAACATTATCGGTTTCCATTGTGAATATAAAACACTAGGCCCACTGATAAATTAAACAATACAGCTGAACATCAATTTACTTTCACAAAAATTTTATGCAGATACCATCTGTAACAATTTAAACTTATCTTACTTTAAGTCTTGTTACCAAAGGATTCTTTTTTTGGGGTAATCTTGTTTTAAACAGCTTACCAACCATCAATTCAATAAAGCATGTGCCAAACATAAGACTCTCAGGGATTCAATGCATGTATTAATAAACACAAACTTCAAACACACATTGTTCAACCCTACAGCACAATGAACAGCACAGTGGAAGGTAAATAAGTGAATTGAGTCCAAAAGGCAAACTCCGATATGAGTCCTATAAAGGCACAGATCTCCAAATACCATCCATCAGAGTCCACAACAAAGAAGCAGTCCAAAAAACAATCCCAGCAAAAAGGAAGATGTAGTAAAAGGAAGATGTAGTAAAAGGAAAAAAAACTCGATCAGTCTCACCCACGTTATCTTCTCAGGGATTCCTGGATCCCACCTGCAATGCTCCAGGAAAAAGGGAAAAATCCACAAACGATCCGAGACAGAGAAAACGTTCTTGGTCACTGAAAAATAGGCCTCAACCCCCCCAATTCAGGTAATCCTCTGGTCAATGGCCAGATATATGATAAATCCATGGCACTGGCACTAGTGAGAGCAAGGCATTTCCCAGCACCTTTATTTGCCAGCCTCTCAAAGCATGCCCTAGTCCAACCATGTGCCATTAACTAAAAACAAAATGGCCACCAGTTCCTACTTCCTTAAATAGTGGCCTTTTTCAATAAGAGTCCCTCATATTCCAACTCAAAACAGTACACAAATATAAATAACTATAACAAAAATATAAACAATTATCACCGCATTATTAGCGATGTTTGAAATAATTTGAATATCTGAAATGAACACAGTTTCTCTGTTTTGTGGCCGTGTCACACTTTGTACTAAAGGTCACATGAGCCCAAGAAAGAGACCCTTATATTACATTGCATCATATTAGGGCAGGTTATATGGACAAGAGGAATGCTTTTAGATTGATATTGACCAGTGCAAACAAACCCAGTCTACTCAAGTTTTATTATGCAAAGCTATATCTTTACAAATCACTCCAGGATGGACACTTTAAATTCTAAAGGGAAGAAAAAAAAACAGACTTTATGATGGTCCTGTCTGGACAACTGACCAACTTTAACTTTCAGGTCTGAACATCCACAAACATTATACGTCCAGTCAAGTCTGATCAAGTGATTCGTACTGAACTTTTTAAAATACATTCTGTCTGGTTTAAAGGCGTTTTACAGAAAAAGGGAACACAATGCTTACCGGTACACATACGGCCCCCTCTGTACCACGGTGGGCTTTTCTCCTTTTAGGATTTCATCAGGATTGACAATATGGAAGAAATATACAGACATGAAGAAGGGAACCGGGATGTCCTTCCACATAGTGTAGGAGAGTCCATTGTTGGGGTTAATCTCCACATTCTAGGAAAATATGATGTGAATATGGTTAGTGGCCAAAGTGTGAAATGCTGTTTTTAAAATAGCTTGACTTAAAACCTCATCTTTATATTTAATTAAATGCAGATTTATGGCTTTTTGAGGGACAATGATTTGTTTTTTTGTTTTTGTTTTTTTAAAATGTCAGTCCACAAAAAAAGTGATAAAAAAAAAAAGTCCCTTTTCTGTACAGATATATAGAAATTTTAATCTTGAATTTAGATCTGTTTAATGTTTCTTAAATGCTCACCAAGGTTGCATTTATTTGATCAAGTTACAATAAAAGCAGCAAAATTGTTAAAATATTATTAGAATTTAAAAGAACCATTTTAATGCTAATATATTTTAATTAGCGTAAACGCAATTTATTCCTGTGATGCAAATCTGAATTTTCAGCATCATTACTCCAGTCTTCAGTGTGACATGATCCTTCAGAAATCCTAATATGCTAATTTGCTGCTCAAAAAAAAAACAAACAAGTGAAAACAGTTCTTAATACTTTTGAAGAAACTGATACATAAAGTAAAAACAGTAAGAGTTGCAAGTGACACCAAGGTAAAATACAAGACTACATCCCTAAAATAGCATTTAAAAACAATACATAATTCAAAACAACACACAAAAAAATAAATAAATAAAAATCACAGTAAAGGAATAAAACAAAGGTGTCATTAACAGCGTGACAATGTGGTTGATTACGCACAGGTTTGACAAAATTCGACTTCCACAACTATCGAAACCATCTTATTTAGGCTTGTAGTCTATTATTAATATAATAGAGTTATGTTATATGATTAAATAACTTAATGGTCGTTCCTATTTATGTCTTTTAAACGCAACAGGCAACTATAGAAAGTCATATCGAGCTCAGTTCAAGGCTTGTCGACACTAAAGCACGTGTTTGTGTAACTTTGTTATTTAAAATGCAAATGTTTAATTAGAGCGTTTCGTGCACCTGTCAGATGTGACTTACCTTCACTATTTGATCGTCTATAATAATAGGTCCGACAAACACCAGCAAGGTCCCGAATAACACCGCCAAACTTCCCAGAACTATAAAAACGATCGATAATGTAGATTTAGACACCGCCATCCTTATTTTCCACACAGTTCACTTCACTTCACAAACGTAAAACTTTGAGAACAATAAAGTGATTTCTTCTGGAAAGCGCAGTGAACTCAAAGCGCGACGGCTGAACAAACTATCAGTTATACGAGATAAAGCCATAAAACTCTGGCCATTGAGTTATTAATGCTCCGCTGACTTTATGATCGTATACATTACAGCTGAGAGTGATGTTAAAGTCCTCTAATCCAGCAGGTTTTATAGCGCTCGTCCTGTTTGATTACCATGCTTACGATGCTCAAAGCGCCACCTATAAACCAGAGACTTCTGGGTAACGTAGTTACACATTCCTCCCACCATGAGACTATTTGGAAAATCTAATCCACTAATTCACTTGATTTGATTTATTTGGCACCATTTAAAAGCAAAGTTTACAAGAAGCATACAATATGTACATACATGCAATGGCCTCAAAACGTGTTTGGACTCCTGACAAATAGATAGATAGATAGATAGATAGATAGATATAAAAAATACCTAACCATATAGAATAGCACAATATATAGATTTATCATCTAAAAGGGATAGCTATGAAAAGGTCTCACATATGCGCATATATGGTTGTTAATGTCAAATGCTGTGCATCGAATAAAAAAACTATTCAAATTAATCTGTAATTTAATTTTCTGTTGTTTGTGCATTTAGAACATCATCCTATTCATGTTAATAAATTGGTTTGGTACAATTTGATGTCCAAAATAAATTAAAAGTTCCAAAGCAAAAGCTTGCAAAAAGCATTTATTTATTATATTCTTTTTTTTTAATATTTGTACTGTTAAACTGTCATTAAACACATGGCATATTATTTTAAAGCAGCATGATAACCGATCAAACAGAGCTGCTGCAAGAACATAAGTGTTATTGTATCTTTATTGGATACGTTTTTGCCACTGGTAACTCATATATGTAACACAATGGCTTATCTATAGAGCCTGCGGTGACGCATGGCTATTTTTCTTAGACAAATGAAAAGTGAAATAAAAAGTTTTGATGTATCTGCCATGGTTTGGCACTTTTCACAGATTTCAGAGTGGAAAAAAAAAGAAATATATACCCTATTTCAACATGAAATTAAGCACAAAAAAGTATACTGTTTTAATCTCTCTGGTGGTGTTCAGGGTATATACACTATACTGCCAAAAGTACAAATCTTAATGTTAAAGCATATAATGTTATTCTAGGAAATTGTGTGCTTCTAATATTATAGCAACAGTTTGGACAGGACCCTTTTCTATTCTAACATGACAATGCCTCTGTGTATAAGGCAAGGTTCAAAAAGAAAATGATTGATTGAGTCAGTGTGGAAGAACTTGACTGGTTCGCATAAAACCAAGTCCTAATCCCAGTTTAACACTGGCTCTGGTGTGACTGTAAATGCAGACCTTGAGCCAAAAACTCATCACCAAACACCAATGACTTGTACATACACTATATAGACAAAAGTATTGGGACACCCCCTTCTTTAGTACAGAAAAATGCACTTCCAAATCTGTGGCAACAACAATGGGAACATAATTCATGTATTTAAAAATTGTATTTCCATCTCTGTTGCAACAGTTTTGGAAGCGTCTAAAATGACTGTACCCATATGTTCCAAGATTTGTACTCATGGAAATTACTAAAGTAGTCAAACCTGTTCATTAGAAGGGGGCGACCCAATACTTTTGGCAATATAGTGTATGTCCTAACATGTCCTGAGGATACGGACCACCCTATACCCTTTTAAAACCTTATTTACGCTTTTCAAAACATTAAAGTATCAGACTGAAAATCCACCTAAAGCAATAGAAACAATTAGATAGTGAACTACTTTCAGTAGTTTTGTTATGGCAACAATGGGACATCCAAATCTGGGATAAGGTTGACTAATAAAATCAATCACATTTCAAAAAGGACTTTCATGTTTCAGTTGCTTATATGGCATTAGGATTCTTTTGGAGCACCAGAGCAAATCTTACATCAATGAATCCAGTATGTGCAACAAGTCAAAACCTTCACCGTTTGACGTTTTATATGAAATGCCAATCAGGGTGAAGGCAAAACTACATCAAAAGAGCATTTTAAGAGGCTATTCATGTGATTTTTGATTGCAGATCCATGACAAATCCAGACTGGAAACCTAGTGAACAAAACAAGCAAACTTTTTAGGCCTTTAAGAGCATGACAAATATAAGCCACAAATTATGAATGATATTTGCTGGAGCATAGAAGTTTATCTGCGTGAAATGCATTTTTCCATTCTGAAAACACTTGACACTGTGACACAGCAGAAAACCAGTGCCTAAATGTAATTAACTAACCTTATATGCTGACCGTGTTAAATTTAGAAACAATTTAATTCCAGTCACACTATGATACATACTCATTATGCAAGTCCATTTAAATTGTTTAATTAAATGGTCCATTAATCTCAGCACAGCAGGTTAAAATAATTTCATTTCAAACCAGACGAATTCAAACACTACAAAAAATATTCACAGCGCCTCTTGCAATTCTTCATTAACTATGCTGAACTGTCACATTTCTCATCTAACAGGCCAACATCAACAGCTTTACTGAGGTTTTTTGTTTTGGCTCTTGACTTGTTTATCATTTCATTCAGCAATATTTTCAGAAGACCAGATAGTATTTTCATTGGGCCTGGCTGCTGGACTGATATCATTCTTTGCTTTGGTAAACAAAGCACAATGCAGTAAGTAGTCAAGAGACATGATTTTTACCTTTAAGCAACACACACATCAAGGTTGCCCAGACACACTGTCTCCAGTCAGTACTGCTGGTCAGTTTCAATGAAAAGTATCAGATGCCAGAAGAAACTGACTGAACAGCAGCAAAACAAAGCAGATGTTCGATATCTATGTCCAACCCCATAACAATACACTGCAAGCTAAAAAAGTGTTATCTCTTGTGCAAAATAGACAATTCTCAGCTTCTCTAAAGGGTTAAGTTTTACAATGCAGTTAAACCAATTAACAGTCGCCCTCAAGCAGCCCAGATTACCAAAATACTTAAAGTCCATCTGGAATAGAAAATGATTTTAAGTCCTAGGGCACCTGCATTTACTGTGGTGATTTAAGACATTTACAAAAGAGCCACCCCAAAAATAAAAGCATTGAAAAGGGTCACAATGCCTGCAACCTTTTCACAAACCTGTGGTGACATCTTGTGGCTTGTTTAATAACAGCAACCTGACACACAGAGGACGTATGACACTGCAGTGTACTAGACACAATTTTCCAGTTGTAAATAAAACAGTACTAGAGTTTAAAACATTTTTCTACTTAAATTTCACATTTAAATGTTACTTACTGCTTTTTCAATCGTTTGCCAAGTTTACTAGCAATTTGAGTAAATATGGTCTCTATATTGGTTTGACATTAGCATTAGGACATTAGAAAAGTCACTTTTTTGGTTTTAGATTTGAATGTTTACATTTCTACCCAACAAAATTGAAATGCAACTACCAATTTAAAAGCATCTTTGGGGGGGGGGGGGGCAAA
>JAFVLL020036531.1:0-19693 GCA_021397915.2 Tor tambroides | reverse complement strand
CAGGACAAGTATCATCATGTTTATCACATAATAATTATTAAAATATTTTGGTATAAAGGTAGCACTTGAAAGGAGAATAAACACATGCTATAATGCCATCTTGTGGAAGACAACAAGACTTCAACATCAATTGCGTTTTAAATGTTTCCAAGGGTATTCTGCCATCTTGTGGTGTAATAATGCAACAGCACTGGAGATGTTTGGATATCAAATATGGCATACGTACATTAAGATATTTTAAAATAATTTTAAATAAGTAAAAATGTATAAATAATAATTAGTAGTAACTGTAGTAGCCTATTATCTAATATCATCTTTGAGTATGTAATTGTAATGGAGGAAAACTTGTACAGCATGTACAATGTACAGCATTTCATTCAAACAGACATACCTCTGGGTAGGACCACTCTGGAGAGTAGTCTGTGACCATGAAAAGTCGCCCAGTGGCCTGCAACATTCCCAGAGTGCCCTGGGCCACTGCTGCTGACACTACTTCAGCAACATGCATGTAGGCCAGTGAGCCTGTCTCTCCTGAACCTCCGCCAGCACCAGCACCTCCACCTAAAGACTGAGGGCTGCAGCACGACTGGAGGCAAAGCTCCGAGGGGCTATATCCTGCTGCCCTGTTAGTTGCATCCTCTTGACCTTGCTGTTGGTTCCCACCTGAGGTGGCCGTTCCTTCCGACCCAGGCGGGGCCACCAACTGGTGGGTGTATAATGTCCCTGCAGCCCCTACCGCTGTGGCCCCGTTGTCCACTGAGATGAAATCGTTGATGAGGTCAGAAAACTGGTTTCCAAAAGAGATGTCAAAATGATCCAAGCTGATTTCCATGCCCGTGCCTCCTCCGCCATTGGCTCCAACCCCACTAAGCCCGTGGTGAGTGTTGTAGAGCCCCTGAACCAAATTAGCTCCCTGAAGCAGTGGCTGGAGTTGCTGTTGCGAGCTGCTGTTGGGCCCACTCGTGGTGTTTCCATTCCTCAAAGCCACGGCCTCAGCTCCGGCGCCGTTCTCAGAGCTCTGCTGCATGAAGTGATCTGCTCCTCCGCTCTCTCTGCTTCCTCCTCCGCAGGCTTGTAGATGATCCCCAGACTTTAGTAAACCATCTGTCCCATTTTCAGTGGCCCGAGACTGGCCGGACCCAACATTGCGGTTCTGATCCATGCCGACCACTTCCTCGTGCTCTGGAACAAGGCCTGGGAAACCTCCTTGGTATTGAAGGAGTTGCAGTGAGCCAGTCTGTCCTTGTCCCTCGGTGGGTGAGCCTCCATTGCAGTTGGCTATGTGTTGGCCCTGGTGGGTGTGATGGTGGTGGAGGTGGCCATTACTGCCAGGCGATTCCGTCTTTACAACCTGCAGACCCATGTACGCCCCGTCAGTGGTATTATGTTCCAGAAGGTGGCCCTTCTGGCTGGAGCTCTGCCGGCCTTGCTGGTTCTGGGCTGTCTGTGGTGCTTCTTGAAGAAAAAAGCTTGGAGATCGGTTCTGGTGAGCTAGGTTGTTCATTGCCTGGCTATAACTTACTGCTGTGGCACCGGCGGAGTAGTCCTGCTTCGCATCGATGGCGCTGAAATCCATCTGCTCCAGGGTGGTGCTCGGACTCAGGCCCCCTCCAGAGGGAAGCAGAGAGGCAGCAGGGGTCAAGGTGAGTGAGTTCTGGGAGCCTGAGCCGCTGGAAACGCTACAGCTTACAACTGGCCCCACTTGGTAGCTCCCTTCTTTAGCCAGCTGTTGCTCGAAGGAGGTGTCCTCGGTCTTGATGTTCTTCACCAGTGCAGAACTGAAGCCGTAGTTCGAATCGGATATAGTTGGCGAGCGTTGCAAACCGTTGGTGCTAGCTGTTGAGGAGGATGATGCACTGGATGTGCCATTCTCCTGCTTTAATCCACTTCCCCCATATGTCTGGCCCTGCTTCGGGTTGTTCAGGAAGCAGTCGGGGTCGAAGTTCATGGTAGTTTCTGAGATTTTGATGCCGCTGGAGTCTAGGCTGTTGGAGAGGACAAGCTCCTCAGAGACGCCGGAGGCAGAGAGCATGGACAGCCCGTCTGCTCCGGGACCACCTGTTTCTGCACTCCCGCTTCCTGGAAAGGCAAACTTGTGGCTGTCAGGGGTGACTCCTAAGACCAGGCTGTGAGAGGTGGCATCAGGGCCCATAATATGAGTATTGTGGCCTCCAGTGGGGGACATGCTGTAGACGGGATCCCCAGTCACCTCAGACATGAAAACACTCTGGGATAGGTTGCTCATAACAGAGGCAACATGGCCCATGCCTGTGACCGCTGGGCTGTCAGCCATGTCGGGGTCAGAATTCAGCCCGCTGCTGATGGACACAGGGGAATTCTGGGTCGTGTCTGGCACTTCCACCTGATTGGTAGAGGAGACCTCAGTGCTGTTCTGGTGCAGCAGCACAGGTTTGTGGACCTTGCCGTTGCGTTTTTCACGTACGCTCCCTCCTCCTGCTCCTCCGCTGTTTTTGCTGCTGTGGCTGTGTTCTGTCTTACCCTCAGACACATCATTATTCTGGAGCTCAGAGTGGGTGCTGCTGTAACCACCTGAACGGGGGTCCACTTTGGGAGAGATAATGCGGTGTTTGGCGCTGTTACACTTATGATGCACACTGCTCCCAGCACCTGCAGAGAAAGAAAACAGCTAATCATTTTCCAAACTAAAAATTATTATTATTATTATTTTTAATAATAATAAAAACAATGTATTATTATCATTATTATCTACCGTACTGTTTCTTTTTAGTAATTATTTTGTATTGTCTTATTGAAATGTTTTATTGTGCAGCACATTGGTCAACCCACGGTTGTGTTAAATAGTGCTATATAAATAAAATTGACATTGACATTATCCATAATATTTCATTAGAATAATGATTATCTCTGACCCCTTAATGGCATTATCCCCTTTAAAATTAACATGATTACAATTATCAACAGAATCACTAGTATCATCATCATCATCATCATCATCAATATTTTTCATTATCAATATTATTAGTATTGCATACACAACACAAATGTGGACATGAACCATTCTATTACATTCAGAATAATTCATATTCCTGACTCCTTAATGACATTCCACACTTTAAAATTAATGTTATTCCATTATTATTAGTATTGTCAATATTTTCTTCTTCTTATTTATTTTCTTATTCACGACAGTATCTAAATTAACACAATCAGCAATACACCCCCCCTTCCCTATTATTTATTACATTGAAACTATTTTTGAATAATACAAGGCACATGATAATAACTACACTATTGTCTTATATATGACACCACTATAAGAGTCTCTGTTTGCTTTGTACATCAGAAGAGCATTTCAAACAATGAGCCGCATAATGTCTTTGAAATGGAATAAAATGCTTTGATGCTGATGCTTTGAATGAACATTGAGATTAATTTACGTCTTTATAGAGACCATCAATCATCAATATTAATCGTTTCACAAGAAGCCAACACATAGCTTTCCCGTTTTGTTAATAAATGGCTGATGTGTCGCATTAGTCATTTTATTGCACACTTGGCAATTGAATTTTATATGAACATACAACAAATGGCAATCCATCTACCCCACAATCATTTGTTTTAAACACGCAATTCAATTTGCTTCAGAGTAACGGCACCCTATAGGAGCAACACCATGGGATTGTAAAGTGCTGTGCTGGATATTTGTGATGAAGTATAAGGTGAAAATTCATTTGTTGTATGCTTAAGTAAAAAAGACTGACTGCAGAGATACACACACAGGAACATTACGCCCCCCAGTGGTGTCATTGCAACAGACAGCTAAATAAATCAGCACATCTATGAAATGTTCAGCCTGGACGCTACTCTGATTAGGCATTCAGCCTGCTCTACGCTAACCTCATCTTTTACAGTTCTTGCAGGCATATTTAAAGCACTACCCTCTGCCTCTGTCTCTAACTGTCTCTTTCTGATGGCCTCTCTCCCACACCCCAGCCCTTCTGTCTGTCCCTTACCCAGAGTGCCAGTGCAGAGGCAGTTGTGAGTCCGGGGAGGAGGCTTGGTCTGGTGGCTGTCCAGTATCTGCTGCACCAGCTGCTCCACAGAGAAGCCAGAGCTGCTGTTCCCATTGCTGCAAGTCCACTTGATGCCATGAACTGCCGAGGGAGAGAGGAGACACAGTCGTCAGCCCACCAGCCAAGCCTTCCAGCCCTCCCCCACCCCACCTGTGCACTACATCCCTGACCTTACCTCAGAGCCAGACTGCATATCAAAACAATTTTGTCCAGAAAAAGAGTACTACGAGAAAAAGAGTCATTCTTTTTGGTCTGCTTTCTGACCTCACACAGGAACATGGAAAGTTCAAGAACACATTTGGGCCTGTTAAGGGTGAATTTTCAGCTGACGTGGGAGGAAAAAAAACAGAGCAAAAGTCTTCCTCGTCTCACTTCAGCTGAAATAAAAGCCCCAGCCCTTTGACAAGGTGCTTTTTGCAGTTTGCGCCCTCTGCTGCCATCACCGTTTCCGAGCTCAGCCTCTCTCCTTTGAGAAAAAGAACAATAACAACAACTGGAACGGTAAAATGGCAAAAGGAAAAAGAAATGCAACAAAGGAAATGTGCTGATCTCTGGAGAGGAACGGTATTTAGAATATCAAACAGCATCGAGATACCTTAATACGGCTTGTGCACGCTTTGCTACTTCAGTGAGCGTAACAAGCTGAGGTGAGATTGCATGTGAAAGTGAGCGGAGGAAAAGGGAGGCGAAGGGAGAAACAGACAGAGACAAAAATAGATAAAAGAGACAAAAGCGTTTGGCTTGAACTCGCAAACAGTGCTGCGTCACCAGCCGGAGCAGGCACAACAGTTGTCACATACACAGCAGGTTTCTCTGCTCTGCTGAGCTCTGCCATTCCGCGCTTGGCCAGAGAATCGCAGCGGCGTTCCATAAGCCATTACACCAGCATGACCATGCTCGAACAGACAAATCAATCTCACAGCGCGAGCCTGAACCAGAGTCGCAGCACAAGGCAGGTCATGTAATGAAAGGCCAAGCTGGTTTGGTGGATATGCCGTGACATCGGCGGGAGGCGTTGGCTGCGAGGATCTGAAGAAGAATCCTCTGATTTAGACTTGCAGGAATTCTCCTGCACTTCAGTCCAAAGTGGCCTGCTGTTACTAATGCAGTTCTTCAAACTATCGGTCCTTTGCTCAAACAGCCCAATGTTCCTTGTGTCTGCTCCACCACACACAGACGCAGAGTCTGAGTATCTCCGAATGTTGTTGAGGAACGAAATTCATATTTCCTTAGTGCAGCCATGCCTAAACTGGGGTGCACACATCCCCCGGGGGGAGCACAGAGTGTCCTCCGGGGTGCTCAAGAAAATATTTGGTAGTTGAAAATGGAATTTCCTGTCCTGTTATTGATCTAAAAGTATTTTTTTTTAAAATTAAATGGTTAAGGGAAATTGTAATTAATAAATATTTAGATACAATATTAATATGTTAATATAAAAATATAATATTAGAATTCTAATAGTCTAGCTTTGTTGAATGTTTTGTTGAAATGTATAAAAAAACATCTGAATTAAATATTTGTAATAATAAAATGGATTTTTCACACCACAGGTCCATTTAAAATTAAGTAATTAAGATTAGTAAAATATAATAAAAAAGGTGGCCAAATTGAATAAATGGCATATTAAATTACAAAAGAAACTTCTTTTGTACATTTCACTTTTAAACAATATTTGTTTAATATTACATTTATTCTTAATTATATTTACGTTTACAATTACATTTGCGTATATATTATTCATTTTATGGCTTTGGAAAACTCCTGGATTAAATGCTGCTGACAAATCAAATCAAACATTCTCTCCGCCAGCCACATCCGCATCTACAAGCTCAAAGCACCTCATAACCACACCCATCAACTTGTATCTTTAATCGCAGCCTATCTCCAGGAAACATAAATCACATCAGATATCTCGCACCCTGCTGTGCGTGTGTGTGTGTATGTTTATAACCACTGTCTGATCATCTGCTCATGCAGCAGTGAGGGGGCTTCAGGCATGGCTGGTCCCCGGTCTCTTAAATTACATCAGCGGAGAGGAATGAATCAGGCCAGCACGTTCTTTTCTCCAGCTGTAGCGTGACTAAGCAATCGTTGCCTTCCATGACCTGCCATCTGACCTCTGCTGTACACGCCTACGTCAACATGAAACCAAGTTTGCAATCTATTTTACTAGGGTAAGATGATGTATTTCTAAGTTATAATAGATATTCTACAACTACAAATCTAGAGCCTTGATCTTAGCCATCAAGAATTCATTAGATTTTGAAAAGTGTTCTCTATATAACAGTGGTTGAACTAAATAAAAGAAGAATCAAAGAGTTATTGGTGAAAAAAGGAATTATTTACCTTTAAGTACAATAATGAGATACTGTCAGAAAAAAGTTAAGGATTTTATTAAATGTTTCTTATAATGTAATAAGGTAAACTTCTAGATAACAGCAGAGCTTAAAGCTTTGATAATTAATTAAAATACATCTCAGAAGCTTTGTAAAAAACTTCAAAATCACCCTGCATAACAGACCTTGAAGGCAAAAATAACTAATCTATATTTCACACTACAATGATGAAACGCTCATTTCGTGCAAAGCAGGTGATGACGCAACCTCATCACTGATTTATTTCTATGATATCTGATGCAAATGCATTAAAAATGTTTAAAGCGGAGAAACAGAAACTTCTCCGCAACCTATCAACAGTTACAGAAGTCTTTCTCTGAGGACTGTCAGTCGAGGAATGCACTGCTCCTAACGCATTGAATCCCAACTGCACACCTCGTCCCGTTAATGAATGCAAGCTGTTTGCGTATGATATGGGTCACTCAAGGGAACACATTGGGTTTGTAGAGCTGATGTATAATGCATCCATGAATTATGCATGGCTAATATGGTTTACAATGAATCTCTGACTATCAACAGTCTGCACGTCTGCCGCGCCACCACTAGGTGGTACTGTTGATCTTCAGATGAGCTCACATCACGGATGGTTGTTTGAAGATTACGAGGCTGAATCTTGTGGCCCAATTAGCCTAGTCTCAGTGCACCGGGCCCGACCGGTGGAAGACATCTCACACCTTTGCCATTGTCCACACCATTTGCAACGTTAATGACTTGCATGCATTACGGCAAATGGTTTTGAGGTAGATCAGGCATGGAGTGTAATGAACACATTAGTTTACTGCACGTGTCTTTAAGTCAATGTGAAAGGGAGCTCTTAAGTGACTGCCACGAGAGCTCTTAAGGGGATCGTAACACGTGGCAGCGATTACAATGTCAGCTGAGCTCGTCTGTATTCTCCTCGCTGACATCCTGGGTCTAAAAATGCTGACGCGAGGGATCCGACTTCATATATTCATTACCTTGACAGCCCTGTCCTAGTTCAAATGATCAATGCCAGGCATCACATACAGAGACGTGTCCTCATAAGACTCTGGGTAAACATGATTATATGCATGCCGTCGTCCCCTTTTTTACAACATCCTCATTAGACAGGTTTCCTCTGGTCAATTCTGTGACCTAGACCTGTTGTAGATGAAAACATAAACACAGTGTAAGCATAAAGCACGGGCAAAGCGGTGCTGGACGTTTGAGGGGATTTCTGGCGAGTCAGACACTCTTCGCCCACTCACTGGCATCAATCAATACATCACTGCTCTCCTCCACTGACTGACTGGAAACCAACGTGCTTTATCACTCTGGACAGTGAGACGCAGACAAGAGGCTCCACTGACCCTGGGACACCCGGGCGCCTCGGAGTGGGTGAGGTAATAATCATGTCAAGGCTTCCACATGGAGACTCCTGCTATGAACAAGGGCACAAGCTGCAGCAGGTAACACTGGCCTGGAGTAGGCTGAGCTGGGAGAAACTAACTTCTCATGAAACATTGCATAACTAAAACAGCACCGGGCTTGCATAAATAATACAGAAATTACAGAAGACAATGTCAAGTATCGTTAGGCTAGTTTACACTGCCCTAGCCAGCACCCACAGCTGTTGGGATTTGTTGGAACAGTATTGCAATCCTTTTGCTGTTTGTTGGGGCAGTGTGAACCACAATGGAGACTTATTTCTCACAACGGCCTTTTCTAGACTGCAAAACATACACAGTATCTTAGTTTTGTTTTCCAGAAAAAAAAAATGAAGTAGATTTACAAATTTGCATCTAATCTTATTCTGTAAAATGTAATAAAGATATGTAACATTCAAAATGTGAAAATCAATTTCAAGATGTGAACACGTGAACAACATGTGAACACTGCAAAATGTTTTGCAAGGATATTGTCACGTTCTCGTGAGACATCGGATCTCGTGTCGCACACGCACACGCACACACTCACACACACACACACACACACTTGTTCTGCTATCCTTGTGGGGACTCTCATAGGCATAATGTTGTTCTGCTGTACAGACCGTATTTTCTATCGTCCTACACCAACCCTACACCTAAACCTACCCCTTACAGGAAAATTTTCTGCATTTTTACATTTTCAAAAAACTTCATTCTGTGTGATTTATAAGCTTGTTTACCCGTGGGGACCTCAATTTAGGTCCCCACCGTGACACAAGTCCCCATGAGGCTGTGTGTATTCAGGTCTAAGTCCCCACCAGGATAGAAAAAACAAGTACACACACACACACACACACACACACACACACTCTTCCATTCAAAGGGTTAGTACTTTTTTTTTTACATAAATACTTCTGTTCACCAAGGATGCATTAAATTAATCAGAAATGACAGGAAAGACTTTTACATTATCAAAAAAAATCCATTTCAAATAAATCCTGTTCATTTGATCTTTCTATTCATCAAAGAATCCTGAAAATGTATCATGGTTTTCACAAAAAATATTAAGGAGCACAACTGTTTTTAACAAAAACATATCAAATGAGAAAATAGTTTTTTAAAAAAAAATGTATTACATATTTAAAAATATTACTGTGTTTTATAATGTATTTTTGCTTAAAAAAATACATCATATACAGTAAGTAAAAAAAAAAGAAAAAAAAAAAGGAAGCAATCAATAAGTTAAATTATACCGACCCCAAACCTTTGAATGGCAGTTTGGTAATGGTATTTCTTGAGACACTGTTTGCAGTGATCACTTAAAACATGCATAAGAAGAGACAGGTTATGGATTCAGTTGATAGAATGTGATTGGACACTCACACATGGGTTTCAGCTGGCCAATGAGTTCCTCCTTCGTCCATTTGGCCCATTCTTTCTTGTCTGTATTGATGGAGCACAGGATGGGCCCACATGGCTTCCCACAATCCTCGATAGCTGGCACATTCAGGTAGTGGACCAGGACAATGTCTGGGTTCTGGAGAAAGGACAGGACCAAGAGACAGAAAGAGGAAAAGAAAACAAGAAGATGAGGTGTGGTGAGTAGAAAGGTCTGACTGAAGAAGCAGTAGTACCCTGGAAACAGATGGGGCAACAACACATACATATACATAAAAATAATGAATAAAAATTGTGTTAATGCATGTTTAGCATATTTGGCAGCTAGCCAGCTAGCCACTTGACCACATTTATGGAGTGACTGAAATAGACAATTAAGTGAAATACGTCATTCACTGCCTGTTCTTCGCCATCATTTGAGGAATTATTGCTAGAAAACACACAAACGTCTCTTCTGTATAAAATTGCTTAGAGTCTGATTTCCACAGGCAGTGCTAGCGCAACATTAATTGCACAGGCAAATAGCACTGATTCTTGTGAATAAGGTGTAATCTATAATAAGCCTAATTTACATAGAAAGGAGGCGTGTTTGTGCTGAAAAGAATGACAATGATTTAATTTAAATACACACAGCGGCGCCTTGTTAAGCCAAGAGCGGTTAGTGAATAAAACAGTTTGTGCGCAAAAGTGGCACAACTGTTTACTGATGGTACATAGTGCCAAAGTTATTCACAGAGAGGATAAAACCAGGGACAGATCATCCTAAACAGGGATCTTCATGTGAACACTGGAGGAGCTGTGTGAGACTTACAAAGCACCTGTTTTTTTGGTAACATTACGGTTGTCAACTCAAAGTAAGGGCTTAGCGTGTGTGTGTATATATATATATATATATATATATATATATATATATATAGACAAATTCTATCAATCTGAAGCCAGCAAGTGTTCGCTGGATACATTTTGACAGCTTATGAATAAAAGCATTGTTTAAAGCATATCTAGCCAGAGTGAATAACATCAATTCTGTTCTGTAATCATAAATAGCGATGATTACAATGCATTGTAAACAGAACAAGCGGTCCCCTGTCACCACGGAGATTACACACATGCACACACACACACACTCACAAAATCTCACTCGTTCCAGCACACCAACATTTTAATGTCATATGAAATAGATACATAACGCATACACAAAAACCAAATCCGTACACTGAAACACTGAAGAAAACTGTCCCTTTCATTAGCATTTTTATTAGTTTTATGAGCATTACGTGCTGAGTGAATTGGGGGCTGCGGTTCTGCGGTGCCTCCCGGCCTGCAGCATTATACTTCGACGTACATGCGCAAAATCTATGCGTACTGCATGCTCAATGGGGTAATACACACAAAGAAAGACATTCATACAGCCGCTGGCACTTTTACAGAAAGCACCATGGTAACCACACCTGATCATGGCCATGTCCGAAAGCTAATAAATGCTGCCTTAGCAGGCAGTGTATACAAAGGTAAGGGAAAACATTTGCAAAACATTCTGTCTTTACTACTAAAATACGTTCACCTAGTCAGAAGATAATATATACTGATGAAATATACACTGTGCTGCCTACTGTATGATATTCCACAATCTCAAAATTAGAGCATTTGAAAGTAGTACATTTATTTATACTATTTATTTTTTATTACTTATATTTTTAATAATGATTTTTATGTATTTATTAATTCTTTTTATATATTTTATTTATTATTTAATTATAAATCAATTTATAAATTTATAATTTATTTTGATTAACTGATTAACAAATGAGCATTGTAGCCAAATATACACATAAATATATTTTATAATAATAAATAATAATAAATAATGCAATTTAGTAGTACATGTATTAATAAATGTATTTATAACTTTTTAATTAACTGATAAACAAATGAGCATTGTAGCCACATATACGCATAAATATATTTGATAAGGATAAATAATAATAAATAATGCAATTTAGTAGTACATGTATTAATAAATATATTTATAACATTTTGATTAACTGATTAACAAATGAGCCAAATATACATATAAATATATAACATAATATAATATAATATAATACAATACAATATAATATAATATATTAATGGCCTCAAATATAGACTTTACACTGTAAAAAATGAAAAGTTGGCTTAACTTAAAATTTCAAGGCAACTTGCTGCACAGCCTTTTTGAGTTTACTCAACTTTGGGCCAAGTTGTTCACTCAACCCAAGTTACTGAGTAAAGTCACATGTCTCTTTTTTGTTCAGCTAACACAGTTTTGTTAGTTAAGAAGACTTGTAATGCTTTTCCAATGTGTCTCAAATTATGTTCTGTGAACTTTTTTTACTTGTTTACAAATGACAAACATTAATGGATAAGTTAGTCTGATAATTAGACAATATTGTCTTTGTTTGTAAGACAATTTACAAGACTAAGATATCCAGAAAACAGACAAAAGTGGTTGAACATACTCTAGGCCTCAAAACTAGACACACTAACCTCAAGAACGGTGGCAATCAACAAATGTTAAAAAGATGAGCCCTTTACATCACAGTACAACAAATAACTAACAATAATGATAAAACAACAACAAAAAAGTTTAAATGAAATCAGCAAACAGCAAAACAATAATCCTATAACAGTAACTGCATAATTTATTCATGCTGCAATGCATGCTGGGAACTCACAAAGCCTTAACATTTCAACAACATGAAATTCTTTGTTCAGACAACTGTGTTTGACTAGTTGGAACAACATTTGGGGTAATTTTGTTGGTCTGACAAGGGTTTTTATGTAGTTCCAAGAAAATATCATTTTTTAGTATATGAGACTCAAAAGGTTTTGTAAACTGGAAAATGTGCAGTTGCATTTTTTACAGTGTATTTTCATATACATTTTTTTTTTTTTGATTTTGGGGTGAATTATGACCCAGACATTTCTTGGGAAATTCACCAATATAAGAGAAATCCAGGCTAAACATTTTCAGAGGGACAGATAGTCCACAGATGAGCCAAGACATCATGATGCATTGGAAATCTGGTCTAAAACCAGTATTCTTTGAAGGTACCTTCATACTAAATGCTGCCTGTTTAGCCGTTGATGGAGTCTGCTTTAGTTTCAGACAAAGCTTGTGTCACACTAGACATCTCTGAACCCCTCTATTACAGTGCTGTTGACCAGGCAGGTTCAGACTGACATTTCTTCTCTCAAACAGTCTTCTGACTACAACTGAATGGACTGCAAATCACAATTAGAAAGAGCATTGACGATCTCTGCGTGGGACTAACAAGCCTTGAACAGTGACCACAGAGAGAAGGGACAAAATCTGCAGGACGGAAAAGGGCGACAGAACAAATCAAAAGCTAAATTCAGAGCGCTGAAAATCAAACAGCCCTGTAATTCACAGCGAGAACTTTTGATTGAACTCTTCAACCAGCACACTTGATATTCAAAGTGAATGTGTCAAGGTGTTTGAACAGCACCTTTGATGGATTAAAAGGAAAAGATTTGATTTAAAATTTAAATCCATAGGAAATCTGTCTTCATGAGAGGATTTTAAGAGTAAGTTCTGGTGTACTATTCTCTTTCAAGTGGATGGAGGGAGCGTGCTGGACCGGCGCTTGGTTGGGGAGGGCGAGCTGAGGACACTCTGCTGCTGTGGCCGTGAGCTTGTGGAAACAGACACCAGCACTACATCTCCATATGGCACAAGCAGCTGTGGTGAGCACCAGGCCATGCCCTCAATCCTTAACCAGCATGAGAGGGGTAAGTAAAAACCAGACAAACATAAAAGCATTCTCATGCACATACAGGTGAAGATATGGGTCAAAATGTCTGGTTATATTTTACCCCAAAATTAAAAGAAAAAACAAGATATATCAAAATTAGTTTTCTAAATCTATTTTTTTTTTTTTTTATTTCTTTTGTGCATTATTTTCATGGTGAAGCACATTTAAACCTCCATCTCTAATTGCCAAAATTAATTTTTTGTAAAGTACAATATAATACATAAATAAATGATCTCAATAATAAAAAAAACAATTTCAATAATATCTACACATATATACACAAACAATTCAATAATAATAATTATTATTATTATTATATATTTTATTCTATAGTTTATTTATACTACATACTCATATATTGTATATAATATATAAAGTACTTAAACATATAATGAGTTATAATACAATCTTTTACTCTAACTGTATAAATTATAAATATATATATATATGTGTGTGTGTATGTATGTATATGACTTTCAATACTTTTTTTAGCAGTGCAAAAATGCAAAAACAATCTTTTTTGAAGGGAGCGAGGGGTGTCGGGGGAGTTGTATTTGAAATAAAATAGTCACAAATCAAAAATCTTAATGGTCCAACAATAAGCTTGATTTTTTTTAAACAAAACAACTTTTTTCCATTTGATTTTGGGGTGAATTATGACCCTTTGCATTTAGTTAAATTCATATAAGCATACAGAGTAAAAAAACAATAAAATACCCCAACAAACTCACATATTCACCCTTTCAAAAAAAAAAAAATCCCACATACATACCAACAGAAGCCAATACATCCGTGATCACCACGCACATGCACACACACACACACACACACACACACACACACACACACACACACACACACACGCATGCATATTCCTCTTTTTCGGTCCCTCCTACGCAGACACATTCGTCCCTGTTTTACAATGCATGTTTGGCAGACTTACAACCCATCCAAATACAAGTAATCTGTGAAGCTGTGCTTCAGTCATAAATTCAAGAGTGAGCCAGAAGCGTATGACATCTACGGCTCACTCCTTTCTCGCTCTGTCTCTTCAGAGAGCTTTTACGCACCCACACAATCACGCTTGCACCCCCTCAAGACCCTCACTCTCTTTCCGATGGCACAACAACACAATGAAAATGTGAAGTGTCTTATAAATCTATCAGGATGCAAACTTAATTTAATTTAATTTCCTGCTGGCTGCTCTCTTTTAATAACGCAAGTTTTCATCCAACAAACTAAAGGAGGAGGAAACGTTCAGCCTGGATACTAAAGAAAATGGGATCTCATTAAGGTATTGATTAATTGTGCAATGTAATCTTTAGGTCATGTTTGTGGTACACCTCCATGGAGAAACAGGGCTTGCTTCCAGGTTTGTTGATGTGGGAGAAGGGGGCCGAAGTTTGGATAGAGTTGCAGCGTGTGCAGGGCTTGTGGTATTGCGCAAACGGCATTTTTCATTATTAAAGGCATTCATTAGAGCTCAGCACCTTTACGCTAGGCTCATCCCTGGAGTGCAGAGGCGTGTAGATCTTGTATAACCGGTCCACAGAACCTGTATTTATCCCTTGACTTCACTATTTAAGAGCATTAAATGCTAAATGAAGGTAAAAAAAAACTTCATTAGGAAGCGTTCTGTGCTTGAATTCACAGAAATTGTTTTCTTACTTGAGTCTTTTTCATTGGTAAGCAAGAAAAACAATTAAAGCTTGTTGGTTTTTTTGCTTTAAGCCTGCAGAAAGAAAGCAGATCTCAATTCTAAAGGTGTTTCTCAGTGTGTTTGTGTGTGTGTGTGTGTGTGTGCGTCTGGGGAACACACAGGTACCTGGAAGCACTGTGGTAACCTGGCAACTAGTAGCTGGACGCCTACATGCATGAAGCCAATGTGGTCATGAGTGCTGCCCCATAGCTGGCCCTGAATGCTATAAATATCCACTAGTAATAGCTTCAGGGTCATTACTGCTGCTCAGGCCTGCCTCCAGCCAGCATCAACTCCAACCTGAAGGGCTGGGAAGAAGGACAGGGTTTCAAATAGGTATCTGCATATTACGGATGATTTATTGCGGCGTGGGGGTGGGACGGCGTGTTCTGGCAGATAAGTGCCTGTGCGTATGAGATTGTCTTTGAGTTGGACTTGTTTGAAAGCAGGTCATTTGGGCTTCATATTTAGCTGGCGCTGGTTCAGATCTGGACACATGAGAACATTATGTTACTTGTTTTGAAGCAGGATTGCTGCTTCCGGTCATGTGAATGAGTCACTCCTGTTTTTATGTCCCCATGTCTAAATAAACTGGATCATCCTGCAGGAAGTGACATTTTTGGTGTGTAAATGACAGCACAAATATATATATATATATATATATATATATATATATATATATATATATATAAAACAATATATAACAACTAGTTGCTTATTAGCATGCATATTCCTAACTGCCTGTTATTAATGCCTTATTCTGCATTAACCATATTTTAGATACCTTAATCCTACCCCATCCCTACCCCCACCCCAATCCTACCGAACTTAACTACTACCTTACTAACTATTAATACGCAGCAATTATGAATTTATTGAGGCAAAAGTCATAGTTAATAGTTAATATGTTACAGCACTGTTTTAGTGTCATGGAACATATTTGTCAAGATATTTAGTTATGAGACACTAGAGAAGCAAAGTCCCCATATTTGACTTAAGAGACACATGCCAATTTCTGCCTAATAATCTTAACCTCAATCATTGGTGTGAATTTGCTGCCAGGAGTAGCTGTTTGAACAACAACAGACAGGGAGAGCATTTTGGAAATGACGGCGCAACATAACCAGCACAAATGCTAAAACCTTAAAAGCTGAAAGAGAAAGTCTTGGCACTGGAACAGCAAGAACCTCATCGAGGTTAAATATCTTAATTAAGCTAAAAAGCACACAAACGAGTCCAAAAGAAGAAAGAACCAGTGCTTATGTAGCTCTGAGAGGAAAAAAACGTCAGCGAGGAGTTCAAAGCCGTGGCACAAAAAGACACGGCCAAGCGCTGCACTCGGTTGACAGGAAACCCCTAGAGGATTGTGGGAAAAAAGCATGGGAGAGACAGATCCTCTGACTCATTTCTTGTGAGCGTGGTGAGGAACATACCCACTGGGTGTACAAGCAGACTCATTTCACTAACCCATGTTACATAAATCACAGCACTTCTGATATGCCGCAACAAATATTTAACTTTTTTGTCTCCATCTGTCTCACTATTTTTAACCTGATAGAAGTGTTGTGCTCTCAGAGTACCGCTGGGCTCAGTTCTGGAGGAAGACGATGTACTCCAGACATGATGTAGAGGTCAGAGTCACAGTGCAGCGTCAAGAATGTTCTCTCTCCGGAAAAAACCCCCCAGCAACTTTCAAGAGAATGGAGCGTCTAACAGGTTGTAGCTGATTTCACTGGACTGAAATGGAAATAGTTGAGAGTGTAAGGATGTGGGTGAAGCATTTAGAGTGTGTGAAAGCAAGAGAGAGTATGTACAGTATGCTAATGTGAGTGTGTGATGCAATGTGGGCACATATAACGACCAATCCAGGTGTCTAAATGTGTTTTAAGTGCTTCTGTAAGTAGAAGAAAGAAAGTCATGCCAAAGTTATTTTAATATATATGTATACTACTATACAACGGAAAATAAATAGTTTATAAAATTAATTTCACAATTAATTACAAAGACAGCAAGTAACACAAAAACACAATTTTTAAATAGAAAGGTAGAAAGACTAGAATAGTATTGTCTTGTAAAACAAACTACAAAAATCATTTTTACAGCTTTTCTACAGATCATTTTTGATCATATTTTATTAATATTTTAAATAAGATTTTTTATTTTCTGTTCATTTTAACAAAGTTTTAGAAATTTTAGTTTTTATTCATTATTACTGAACAAAAATGAAAAATGTTGCCTTAGCAATTAGCTGAAATAAAGTAACTTTAATATAGTGATTCATATGTTTTTTTTTTTAATCCCACAATTTACAATTCTGTCATTATTTTCTCACCCTCATGGAATTTTAAACATTATTTGCAGAACAAAAATGGACCATATAAAAAAAGTCAAAACAGTGGACCCCACTGACCTTCACTGTATGAATATATTTTTCAAAATCTGTTTTGGACCGACATGAGGGTGAGTAAATGATGACAGAATTTTCATATTTAGGTGAACTGTCCCTTTAAGAGTGCGTGTGCTATACAAATGCAAGAGTCCACACTCATGAGTGAAAAAAGAGTGTGTGTGTGTGTGTTTATGAGCGAGAGAGGTGATTAAAGCCTTGCCCTGGCGGGTGCCCTGGCTGTGGCATGGTGATGGATGAAGCAGTGTGTCCGTCATTAGGCAGTAGGCTGGCCCCTGGCACCCACACCCAGCTCTTAAATGTATCCATACCTCGCTGTCCCCCAGTGCTGCTGTTCATTTCAAGGTCAATTGACTCAGTGCTGCGCCGGGCACAAAACATCCCCCTTTCTTCATAGTTTTATTTCCCATTACTGACTGGTGTGCTTGTGTGTGTGTGTGTTTGTACATAAGCGCTTGCGTGTGTGGGTGTATATGACACGTCAAAGCCGATGGTGTGCGGCAAAACCCCTACAGCTTGTGTCTAGTACAGAGGAAGACCCTTCTATGAACCCTTTAATGTTTATGAGCCTGTATATGCAGAACACTTTAAAGTGCAAGTTGGTAAAAGTCAGTCACTTTGCACGCAGTTATAAAAGCGATGATGTCACTTCCTCCCAGTGCCACCTGTTTAGCACGGCTTGTTTTTCTTATAGCTGAGCCAGCAACAGGCAGCAACATCAGTCTCACAAATGGGAATTTCCATATACAAGGTTCAAAACTAATTTTTGCCAACAGCGAGTGGATTAAGAAAGCTTACCAGCCATGAATATTTATTTCTTGCATATTTGCAGAAAACAATGGAGGTCAGTGTGTCACTCGCAGCAAAATGCTTGATGTGAAGTGCTATCTTTAATGTCATACTCTGTAGCTTGTAGCTGAAGGCAAGTAAAATATGGGTGTTTCTTTAACTATATGCATATTTGGCCCAGTGGGCTTTATGTCCATATATACAGTGATGACAATATAAACAATGATTCCCATTTTTGATTGTATTTTCCAAGTTTAAGGTTTAGGAAAATTAAAATGAATAAAGAAAGTGTTTATTATTAGGGGAAAAATTGTTTGATGCAATGGAAATGATGCCACAGATAAAGTAATCAAATCAAATATTAATCGCTATATTATTATTTTACTAGTAATTTATATTTTTAATGGATTGACCAAGTTTAAAATTTAGGGAATGAATGAATGAATACAATACAATACAATATGCCTTATTATCGACAAATGATTGTTTGATTGTTGATGAAAAACTGATGAATGTTTTTAAATAATAGATTTAAATAATTCTATCATTATTTTACTAATAATTAATATTTTTCATAGACTGACCAAGTTTTAATAAAATTATTCAATAACATATTTTATAAAATATTTGTTATTAATTTGTATTATTTATTATTTTGTACTCCTCATTCAAGTTGATTTGGACAAAAGCGTTTGCTAAATGAATAAATAAAAATGTAAAATCTATACATAAAAAAACATTTTAAAAGTAGAAAAAATTACCTTCATATACAGTAACAAAAATAAAAGTAAAAGTTGAAATCTGTTTTGATAAAAAGCAGTCCCTGGGACATACAAGTACAGAGAGTTGAAGAAACACCCATCTAACATGTTTAGATGAACTTCTGTTGGTGAGAAGCAACTCAGTCAACAGCAACATCAATACTAAAAATCATGAACTGTGCTGTATTCACACATTCAAACATTGATTAAAAACCAACCCCAGCACCCACCAAATTCTGCCTATGCAGTCTCAGGCTATTGCTGTGAGATGGCTAGTTGATCTAAAGCCCACAATACAAACACACAAACATACACATTCCATGCGCAACTCCCCAGAAAGCTGCACGCGCTGCAGGAGGTGCATGTAAATCCCAGTCCCATGGGACGCACAGTAGGAAATGGGTGAGGAATGCAGCATGGCTATTTGACAACTCCTCACTTCATGCTCCTCAGCCGGTACACATCATCCTCTGCTTCTCAAGGACTGTGATGGGCTGTTCTCTCTCGTTAGGTCTTGGTCTGGCCCCTCTCGACAGACATGAGAGAGAAAAGCGCGTGGAGTGGTGTTAGAGAATGTAACTTTTGAGGAAGAGGACGGAGCTGGTGCAAAGCACGGCAGAGCGCTTCTGCAGGAGCCAGAGGCTGAGGCCTGTGATGTTTAATTCAGCAGCCCATAATGACTCAGATGAAGTCAAGAGCCAGCTTTAAATAACTTAGCTTCCAGGGCCAGAACTACTCAGCTCACAAGAGTGTGTCCGTGGAGCGTGCGGTTATGTGTTTGCCCAGGTGTCAACATGTAGTTCTGCAAAAAAATCCAAAAAGATACTCTGTATTCTCCTGTCTCTTTGGAGTACATGTTCATTGCCGATCGAATTGGAGTTTGCATGGAGCACAGAGGACAAAATGTAGGTGTTACTGTAAAAGTACAGATTCCACCTTGGCTGCCACTAGAGTTTCAGTTATTCATCTGGCAGCTGCT
>JAFVLL020036530.1:60380-76944 GCA_021397915.2 Tor tambroides | reverse complement strand
AGATCTTAGTTACCTAAGCTCGTAAAATTACATAAAGTACTATTTCTGTTTGTTCTATTCGTAGGCCTCGAATAAGATAAATGAAATTGTTACAGATATACTGATAAGCGAATCGCTGGACGATCGTTAATAGAGTATAAATCTGACGTTTTGATTAATATCAATTAATCATATAAAATCAACCCTAATTCATAATAAAAGCCTGACCAGAGCTAAATTCCTTATTAAATGTAATAAATCATTACAACCAGAAACATTATTTACTGGAATTTATTTAGCAGAAAAAAAAAATTAAATACACAACACAGTATTTCTGAAAAAATAAAATAAAAATAATAATAATAATAATAATAATAAATACGATTTTTATAAAATCAATAATTAGAGATGCTGTTGATTATTACAATTTAATGAAACCATTAAAATGGAATCCAGAAAATTAATGGAACACACAGAATTTGGTGAAAATAAAACTGAATTTGAGAATAAATAGCATATTTCATAGGGCCTTAAAAATGTAATTTTTGTTAAACTTTTAATTAATTGCTGTTAAATTGTATAAGTTTCATAATTTCAATTAATTAGACATGCTTTTTGATTAATACAATTTAATTTAACCATTAAAACAGAGTCTAGAAAAATTAAAACGTAAAAAAATTGAATCCGGAAAAACAGAATTTGGAAAAAATAAAACGGAATTTGGGGAAAAAAAAAGGATTTCATAGGGCCCTTCACAAATACACAATTTAGAACTTTAAGTCAGTTAAAATAGCCCTATTGACAATAATGAAGCAATTGATAAAAATCCAGAAATTAGCCAACAATTATGTTTTACCAAAAACGAATGCTCATATGATGATCTGTTGTCTGTTTGCTTTTAATAATGATGAATGAAAAAAATCTATTTAGCAATATGACTGTGTAATAAGCCTATAGTTAGTTTGTTATTAATTTAGGTTTTTGAAAGATGATAATAATAAAAAGCTCTCAAATAGAATTCATGCATATTAAAACATTATAATAGAGATACCTGCCATATAAACACAGCAAGTTAAAAAAAAAAAAAAAATCTGATATCAGCCTCAATATTTGCCAAAAATACATAAGAACAATGACAACGCATTTCTCTTCTCTTAGCCACAATCAATACAATCCGATATGATATTCTATATCTTGGAGAACATTAAGAGGGTGACCCAGCTGATCTGCAGACTCACCCTGACATCGGTTGAATCCCCGTGTCGGATGTTGCTGGCCCAGGTGCAGGGTTCACTACTGCTCTCGAAGTAGTGGAAGACTCTGAGTACACGCTCCAGAGCCCCTGCCGTCCGCTCCATCCCTGCGCTGAAGCGAGGCTTGACCCCTTGGTTCAGGGCATGGGTCAGGTTGGGGTCCAGGTAAGCCGCTGCCATGGCTTTGGTGGGTGCTAACTGTCCATCATATTCTGAGAAGAACATAAAATTGTCACTGCAGAGGCCTTGAAGAAGCACAATAAATAATTAACAAGTCTGTAAAAAAATATATTGTTTGTGCTGATCTGAAGGATTATGGGAAAGCTATTGTAAATGGATGAACTATCAGCTTTGCAATGCCTTTGGTCTGTTTAGTCTTATAATAATACTAATCAGATCAGTGCATAACGGAATATTCTTGTTCAGAAAGACAACACATTAATCAGAGCACAAACATTCATTTTCACTGCAGAGTGCACAGATGAATCAAAACACACTGACAAGACAATGAAAGCCCTCAGTCAAATCAGTTCAGAGATGTCACCTGAACTCATCAACAATAAACGGCAGCAAAGCAATCCCAAGGCTTTGGATCTACACTGATCTACACTGAAGACTGCACGATCAGCTTGATATTCAGCTTTCAGAGCAAAATTTACAGCAGGATGCTGCAGACACTAACAGGAGGTTGGACTCCTGGGAGGAAATAAAGGAAAAGGTCCAGACACCAACACTTCAGACAGACAGATGTCTCCTGCAAGCATGCCAGACGAGTGGCCTTGGGGACTATGATAGTGTCAGATATTCTGGCAGAAGAGTTTCAAGTACAACAATCCATGATGGCAAGCTATAGCATTCCAGAGCTGCAAGGTCAACACAACAATGGCTGACTGTTTCATGTCAGCTAAATCAGCCTGAAAACATTCCCACGATGTGTCTACGGCTCTATTGTAAGGTTAGATGATGAACAGCTAAGCATAAAGGTGACGATAGGCCTGCATTGTCATTATGAGTGGTCAGTTGCACTGAACATTGATCATTATTGACCAATCAGAATCAAGTATTCCACAGAGAACACTGGAATAAACAGTAATATAATAAATATTGGTCATTACAATCACACAAACAACTTTACATCTATAAATAATACCTAAAAGTACAATGACAAACAAAATTAGGGTCACATACACAAACTCAGCAAACAGGAAATAAAATCAGCATGAAACAACCTGTAAGCGAATAGGATACATTTTATGGAAGTTTTTTGTTAGTTTCAGTTCATTTTGAGCTCCTCTCCTACCTTTTCTGAAGAAGGGCCAGCAAGTACACGCCAGCGTGGATCTCAATAGTTCAGGGCTTATACGGCCCTCTAAACATACAAACAATGAGCCTGCGAAAGCAATTTAAGTCCAAAGCACACATGCACTCTGCTGGGTCCGAAGGATGTCAAAAAAAGCGTAAACTCCATATTGTCACTAGTACTGTCAGTCTTTTGGAACACATTACAGACATAAATGCCCTCTCACACATATTCAAACAGACAATATATTTTAGTAGCTTCCTCTTGTGTGACATCATATCCTGCTTATCATAATGTGTCCAGACCGGTCAGTGCTTCATGTAACCAGCGATACAGTTCCTGTCCGCTTGTCCTGAGGAGATCAGGAGAATACACAACACTTCGTCACAAGACGGTCATGAGTCAAAGACCTGGATTCAACGGCCCTAATATCACAACACTTGGGTTAAACCAGTTGATAGACCGCAAGCACTTGCGCTGGACTACATACACACACACACGCGACTGAACTCGCCCACAAGTAAACACACGTGGTTAAATGGGACCTTGGCCAGTAGGAGGAGTTCACACACACATATCTGACTGAAAACACTGAAGCTTAGCATTTACAATACAATCAAATTCTAGTATATAGCATCTGAACAATGGATTTCTACTACATTCTGATATAATAAAACCTTAAAATCCTTAATAATTATCCACACAAACACACACAACAAAGACACATTGTATTCATGATTGAACACAATTAAATCCCATCCTACATTTTTTCTTGTTTAAGAAGCCGTTTCACTTGGATATGCATCACAATAGTGAAGACAAGACCATTTCAACTTCCGTTTCATGCCAACTTTAATGATTTTACTATACTGACGGTCCTAGTCTTTGTAAATTGTGTTTGAAAAGATATACAAGAGGAAATATCTTAGCCTACATGGGGGCTTTGAATATTGTCTTGGACAATAGGAGGGCCTTTGTAAGTCAGTAAGCCAGCTGAACACTCAACTCAGATTTTTTGCTTAATCCTAAAACATTATGAATCCTGACACTAAATATGGCTTGCACAGTAACACCTGAGAGTATTATATTTAGCTGTGCTATTTCCCTAGAGGAAATAGGTCCAGTGGCATTACAATGAATGAAATAAGAAAATGACTGAATGATCTTTCATTCACTGTGCATAAGATTATTCACATGAATGTCCTTGACTGAACCAGAGGCAAGAGAGAAAAGCTTTGTTTCTGTACTCACTGTCTTCGGAGGATTTTCCAAAATCTGAGTCATCCAGTAACCTGAATGGTTATATTTTGTACACCCCAAATACTTTGTTTCTATTTACTGAACTGACAAATGGTGGCTCAAAAGAACATTGCATATGATGAGACTCGGGTACTCTGACCACAACATAATCTACGTTGCCAAAGCAAAGCAAAAATAAATAAATAAATAAAAATATGAATAAAAAAATAAAACAAGACAAAAAGCAAAGAAAAGCAAAACACACACAAAAAGAAAACCAGAAACAAAACAAAACAAAAAAAAGCAAAAGAGAAACCAAACACGAAACAAAAGCAAATATTCCTACCAAAGCAAAGCAAAACACACATAAAACTCAGGTACTCTGACCACAACATAATCTACGTTGCCAAAGCAAAGCAAAAAATAAATTAAAAAATGACTAAATAAATAAATAAAACAAGACAAAAAAAAAAAAGCAAAGAAAAGCAAAACACATACAAAAAGAAAACCGGAAACAAAACAAAACCTAAAAAGAAACCAAACACAAAACAAAAGCAAACATTCTTGCCAAAGCAACAAAACAAGACAAAAAAGAAAGACAAATCAAAGCAAAACACACATAAAACAAGAACACAAACATTCTATAAACTATTGCTAAAAACCATCAAGGTGAAAGTGAAGACACTGCTTAGACATATCAGTGTCATACTCATTTCATCTGGCAGTACACATGTGCTGCCTTCACCTTATCTTTCTCCCAGCAGTCAATGGTCTTTTCAAAGAGCTCACTCTCCGCCAGCGAGACTGGACACCACACAAAAAAGCTCCTGTATCTGAGCTCAAGAAACGTAAGCTGAGACATCTGATAGTGAGAGTGGTCTCTCTCAATGTCTCTTTCTCACTTAACATCTCTTTCTCTGCCTCCTCCACAGCTATAGGTTAAAGGAGGCTTTCCTGTAGCTCAAAAAGTAGAGCATGGTGCTAGCAACGCCAAGATCATGGGTTCGATTCCCAGGGAAAGCAAGAGCTGATAAAATGTATAAACTGTAACTTGAATGCAATGCAAGTCGCTCTGGATAAAAGCGTCTGCTAAATGCATAAATATAAATATAAAGAAGACGATGACTGGAAGGGCTCTTTTCATGGGGTAATTCTGCACAGACACATAGGTAGAGGATTCAGTCTCCAACAAGAAGACACCAACAGCACCAAGCAGACATACAGATTCTTTGCGGCATATGTACAGGCCTCAGAGAGAGTAAAAATTGGATGGTTCTGTGCCTCTGGAATGGTTCACTCCGATTCCACACTCAATTTCTCTACAGACAGGAGCCGAAAAGAATTAAAAAAAGAAAGAGAGAGTCTGACATTTCTTTGGCCTATTAGATCTAAAACCTTGGACAAGACTTTTGCCTTGTCATTGCTCTCCATGTCCTCATTTCTTTGTTCTTGGCTTATAGAGAATGTAGGGGTGTCCCCGACTAAGGATTTTCAGTCGAATCGGAATTTTCGAATCATGCTGATAGTCGACTGATAGTCCAATCATATGTTTGGGGGCAGGGCCAAAATACATTACATTCCACAGTCATAATTACTGACCTTAACACACAGGGAAAAGGTGTAACGGACGCCTCGCAGATGCAAACGGGGTAAATAATGTTTTATGTTTTGATTAAAAGATAGTTAACATTAAACGTCAGCGAAACCCTAAAGAATTCACAACATTTTTTTTACAATAGTGCTCTCATTATAACGTTATGTAGCCTATATGATCGTAGTTATTAATGTTCTGCATTTCTGTTTTGAGCTGCGCGCTGAAGATGACCAGTAGAATGAAGCATATGATAGCAGGTTTTTAATCAATGGGATTTAACTCATTTATCTCACATATAATACGCTTCGTTATTTATATAACATAACGTTAATATTACGACTTATAGGCTATCTGCACAAAATGCCCCGAATGCACATGAACTCGTCTGCGCGGCTCTGAATGAACTCCTTTTGTGGACGCGTTCTTCACGCAATAACATGCAGAAACACAAATAAAAACTAAAAAAAAATTACAGCGTTTTATTATAATAGTGTTCTCATAATAATGCTATGTATATGACAGTGCCAGTCATAGTTATTAATATTCTGCATTGTTGTCTTGCTCGCAGCGCGCACTGAAGAGATAATCACCGTAGTACTACAATGAAGCGCTTTACTGTAGCGTAACTCAACCAAGGCAAATAAGGCATCTTAAACGAGATAAATAATACACGATATAAATAAACCGACTGAAACGTTTTGAAATCACTTGTTGTACCCTACCTGATCGAAAAAAATCCAGTCTTTCACTCTGTCTGTGTCAATTTGAGTCTTGTTAAAGATTTAAATCCCTGCCGCCAAGATGCTCCTCTGTCGGTGACGGATTAGAAAGCGAAACTTTAATCTATAGGGGAAGTTGGATTTATTCACGCACGTTAAAATATTTATTTAAAGCTTCTTTCTTTTAAGATTCTTATTTACAGCATTATCTTAATAGGCTGTATATTAACTTATTCGGAGAAAACCGGTAGTTCTATGTGAAATCAGACACTGAGCACCCCCATATAGCCAAAATGGCATGATCATAACACCCCACGAATATTCGACTGTGAGATTGGGAGTCGAATCAGGCTCCTCGAATCGAAGCACCAAATCATCGACTATTCGGGGACACCCCTAAGAGAATGTCAGTTTTCCAATTTTTTTAATGTATATTACACCATATGGCTACTGTATCTGTCATTCTTCCTCCAGACACACTGTTAATTCTCATCTTTTAATGGCTATAAAACCTGTATTTGGTGCACGGAAAAGGAAGTAGTCTGATTGTGGTGGAGACAAGCAAGCCATGCAGGAAATCTGATTTCATCTGTTTGGCCCGGATGGTTAGAAGAAACAAAAGAATGCTCGCATAGGAGTTTAAAACACACACTGTGTTTATGAAAAAATTTAATTACATTTTTTATTCTAAAAACAAAAAAAAAACAAAAAATTGCATTGTAATTGTAAGCTGGATGAAATAGGGCAAAATAGCCGAGGGAAAAATGTGAGAAAAGCACCGAAAAGTAGCTGTCAAGCTGTGTGCCTTTGGTATATAAATTCATAAAGGCATATAATCTCCAATTAACAATAGTATAGCTGAGATTTGTTTAACTCAGCTATAAACACAAAGTAATTGTCCAGCAATTTCAGATGAGTCTGTATAGGAAAGCTAATATCAGAATCCCTATTAGCATTTTCAAATGATCAACATTTGTCTGATTGATAAAATAAAATAAAATAAAATAAAAATATCTCTATCAGTACCATTATTCATCCCCTCAATAAAATTCACAGATATGTCTCACTGACAGTAATTATCAGTATATTCTGTATTCAGTATGTGCCAAGCTTCTCACACACACACACACACTTAGCTAAGCACCGATGGGAATTCACCCCTCAGTAATGAAGCTACACTCCACCTACATGACTGCTCTTGCACTGATGTCAGCGGATAGATAATCAGGCTGACAGCCGCTCTCTGATTGTTCATTAAACTCAGCCTAATGAGCTGAAGCTCTTTTAGACAGAAAGTTGAATTCTCATATTACAGAAGAGATCCTTTAGTGGGGATGTTTTTCATTGAAACCATCCGTATTAAAAATAATTTATAATTGAATGAAACAAGCCAATTTTAATAACTTTGGTCAGACTTGCACATAGGATAACAGGTATAAATCTGCAACTTTTGGAATGAAGAAGGATAAACATAAGCAAACACTCATCCACTGGCAAATGCAAGTAAAAACGTCTTTGTTGAGTGAATAAAACATTACATAGGCTCATGACATCAGATTGACATTTGTGATTAAAATCTAAGAGTATTAAAGAAAACATCTGCTGCGACTTGTATTCTTTTTTTGTCCAGAACTCAATGCATGCTAAATGTAGGCGACATACAAAATTAGGAATAAAATCATTATGAAGACATGCAGCGTAACTGATTGAAACTGTACACTAATATTCAAAAGTTATTAGTAATTATTCAAAGTCAAATTGTTTTTTTTTTGTTTTGTTTTTTTAATTAATATGTTTATTCAGCAAGGATGAATTAAATTGATCAAAACTAAAACATGTATAATAATTACAAAAGAATTTTTACCATAAATGCTGTTATTTTGAACTTTCTATTCATCAAAGAATCCTAAAAAAATGTACCATGGTTTTCACAAAAATATTTAGCAGCATAACTGTTTACAAATTTAATAATAATCAAAAATGTTTCTGGAGGACCAAATCAGCCTATTAGAATGACGTAATGGATGCTGAAAATTCAGCTTTGCCATCACAGGAATAAATTACATTTTAAAATATATTAAAATAGAAAAATTTTAAAATGGTAATAATTTTCCACAATATTACTGTTTTTACTCTAAATTGAGCTCTGGTGAGCCTAAGAGACTTTCAAAAATATTTCAACAATCTTATCGACCCCAAACATTTGAATGATATTGTAACCCATAAAGTAAAATAATATTTTCTATATGGAGGTATGATATGGCACAGTGATTAAACGTATAAATAAAAAATCAGGTCAATCCCAGTATTGATCAAGTTTGGGTATCGCCATCATGGCAGATACTTTATCAAACATGAGAGATATTGATGAAAGAGTGATCTGTGGTATCAATTTCGATTTCACTTTGCGCAGTTCACTTCTGTCAAGTACCATAATTAAAACTACTGATACAAGGACCTGAAGTACTGATGCAATATTGTGAGGAAAAACTGTGATATATCAACGTAGGATCGTAGCGCCACAGCCCTACTAATATAGATGATGTGCTAGCAGTCATCTGCTGAGATACTAAACCACAATAAAGAACTGTACCAGAAAACTAGAGGCGAAAAGATCGCCGCGAGATCGTATCAGAGCTCCTATCAGAGCACATTTCATTCCTCCTAAAACGCCTTTAAATCAATACACCACATCCTGTAAGACAGATCGAGTGTGAAACAGTATCGTGGAGGTTTTCTGGAAGTGGGTTGCTTCAGTGCTGTATCTGGGTGACATACTTGGCAGAGGGGGAGGGTAGGAGTAGATGCAGGCTCCTCGTGCCCAGCACAGAGGGAAGGGACTGCAGCCGCTGCTCTCCATCCGCTGGCCTCCGCTCTCGTCTCTCTCCCAGGCCCAGCGGCTCTCCGACTCCCTGGCACAGTCATAGGGAGCAGGGGGTGACCCCGGCTCACCGCAACGCACTGTGACCAGGCCACCGGGGATGGCCCTCAGAGGCCTGGGACGAGGCGTGGTGTGAGGTTGCAGGAAGGTGACTGGTCAGCTGACCGAAGCTCTAATTCAAGAGTGCGAAAACATGAAGGACGTGTGGTTACGGCAATGAGGATGGCAGGTAGATACGCGAAAACGCGAGGTGTGCCGGTCTCGTTTCCCTCAGAAGCGCCTTTTAAAAACCACCAGCAAGAGCAGTGGAAAAAGATCCAGAAGTGACAGGGAAATCCCACAGCTGTCCAGAGTAATCCAAAGAATGGATGCAGCAGGCGAGGCTGGAACAAAAGCAGAATTGTCGACAAGAATAATCCTCACATGCTAAAACGCTTCCTTTTAGCTGCCTTTCTGAAGTTCATCCAGATTAAGAGAGACACTGCGGTGACGGCATGTGTAATTTTCACAATCCGGCAGAGTGTGTCAGGAGAGAAAGTGTGCGTATGAGGGAGGGATGAGAGAGAGAGAGAAAGAATCAGGCCAGCTGAAATAAGAGGAGGGGCCTCTTTAAATATGCTAATGAGTTCTGTGAAACCAACTGCTATTGGCTGACCAGCTCGTGTTTACAAAACACAGACCACCGAGCAAAAAGAAGCGGCCGATCAGGTTTTTCAGGGTGTGGGTTTGACCAGGATTATTCAGCTGGGCGGTCTGGTTTCTGTTTACGTTCTCGGGATTGTGTTGCATATTTAAATACAAAGCATTATTGTTTCTAAAAACCCCTAATCACCTTATGAATGATGGTAGAAAGAGGATATTTGCGGACAGCTGTGGGCTGCTCGTGGAGAGTCATGTGGAGAGGGACTGAAGGAATGTCCGTCAGCTACCTGACAAAGGCTCAAGGAAGGAAGTCGGTTTCCTGTTTTTGACAACAGCCCATACTTGCAGAGATGCGCATAAATAAATGATGAAACATCGCGGCAAATGAAGCTATAGTTTATTTAGCAAATGAGTGCATCATCAGCCTTTGTGATTTGCATAACTGTTTATGCTGATGAACATGAAGAAATCCATCTATAAGGTACTTTAGCAATGTACTGAAGAAATATTTCAGCATTTTTGTGTAATCCCAAACATGCCATTTCAGCTTAGTAACTACAGTTAACTCCTTGTTCTGTCTGGTTTACTATATTTATGGGAAATTACATTAGAGATTTACTATAATTCAGTCTGCAATGACATTGCAATCTGTCTATATTAAAGTTTTGCTAAAATAGGTTGAAATATAAAGCAGAAATAGAGTCAGACAAAGAGCAAGCGAGATTGTATCAATTAAAGAATTTAGAATTTGAAGAAAACTGTACCTCAAAAATGTATAACTGGTTAAAGAAAATAAGAGTTTACATAATAATTATTTAAAAATGTACTAAAAAAATAATAAATCATCATCATCAGTAAATTTTGCATAAAATACAATTTTTAAAAAGACAGCAGCTTCCCTTTTTTTTTTCCGTTTTTCTTCAGTTTTGTTTCATCCCACTACCTAATAATTGGTTTACACCTTTTAATTATATAATCCAAACAATGTCTTTCTTTCTTTTCTTTTTTTGGATAAATACAGTGACACACAAGAGACAAAGGTCAAGAAACTTAATACAGGAAGAACTGTTAAATCATACCAGCAGATTTGTGCGTTTTTTGTGCTTACAATCTGAGTCATAACTTACTTCTGATTGCAAAGCATAATGCATAAAATGATTTGCTGTTATTTAACAGTTTCACCTTGCCATGTTTGCCAGAGATATTCATTACCATTTCAAGCACTCGTTCCCTATAGGGAGGGCAAACAGGTCACTTCCTGCTATACTAACCGCATTCTCAAATATCAGCTAATAGGCCCCATTTTGTGCTTAATAATGGTCTCCATAGATGCCATACAGACACACAGGAACCCTGCTGTCTAAAAAGGCCCTCCTTCCTTCCAACACTAATGCCCTTGGCTATGGAAAATATTAAGGTTAAAAATATGAAACGTCAGCTGATTGGTTGGGCATCTTGAACGTGATTGGACAATGATCCAGTTCCTCAGAAAACAATGAATGAATTGAGTATGCACCAGTAAGCTACACATCTAGATTTGAACAACATTCCCACTAAATTGAAAAAAAAACAACAAAAAAAAACATCACCTAAAATTAGAGCTATAACCCAAACTCAAACTCTTACAGCATTAAAAAGCATTTTTACATAAATGAATAATGCATCAAATGAGAAAAGCTGGTTATGGGAGGAATTAAAATTCAGCTCCATTGTCATATGGGCAGCCCAAAGGCAGCTGACAGGATTTGGAACAGAGCATACTGATCTGCTTTATACAGGAGAACACGCTCTACCCAATTCACATTCAGTAAATGGTGGATTAAGGTTAGGTTGACATTTCCCCCGATCAATTTGAAATCCATTTCAGAGAGAAAGAGAGAGAGAGAGAGAGAGTATAAGAGGTTGTCTTACCTGCATAATATGATATCCTTGAAATATCTGCAAAAAATAACAGAATCGTGTTAGAGTTTATATAGTTTCAGAAATGATCTTGATTCTACAAACAAAGTATTGAAACTGGTACGTACTGTTTGTGTGTGCATGTGTACCAGTGTGTGTTTAGAGGGCCCTCTAGCTGTCAACTAATCTACACATTCAACTACAATAAAATCAATAGAAAAGATTAGATGTTTATGGGCATTTAGTGATAAACGCATCTGAAATAACCACTGACGCAGAACAAAAAAACAAAACAGAAAAGCAGAAAATTACAGGTAAGCAAAATTCTAAACCTGACACAAGACTGACACTAGAAATACCAGAACTAAAATACAGACACAACGCAACCTAAACTGCATAATTAAACTGTGCTCAAAAAAAGTTCTAGACTATTTAGTTCTATAGATGTTCCTCCCTAAGAGAGCTTTCTTAAGAGATTTGTGGCTTTTAGTCCATGTCTTTGTTTTGAGGTTATATAAATGCTTGTGAAACTACTCTTTACTGACTTTATCATGACTATGATGTAACTAAACTTCCTTACTAATATAGTAAATAGCCTGTCATACAAAACATTAAAAGTAAACAAACAAAACTGCACTCAAAGTACTCGCAGGAGTTTTTTTAAGGTTCCCATTTTTATATGTAATAGAATAGAATAGAATAGAATAGAATAGAATAGATTTTTGCGAAGGGGTCAATAACTTAAAACTAAACATAAAATCATTTTGTGTCTGGAATAGCCCAGACTATTTAATGAACATGAAAAAAGTGTGTCTGTAAGAGAATAGAATAGAATAGAATAGAATAGAATAGAATAGAATACTATTCTGTACAGGGATTATTAACATAAAACTGAAAATGAAATGTTTCAGTGCAGAATAGAATAGAATAGAATTTTGTTAAGGAGTCAATAACTTAAAACTAAACATAAAATTATGTTGTGTCTGGAACAGACCAGGCTATTTAATGAACATGAAAAAAAGTTTGGAATAGAATAGAATAGAATAGAATAGAATATATAGTACAGAGATTATTAACATAAAACAGAACATGAAATGTTTCTTTAGAATACAATAGAATACAATGGAACACAATAGAATACTTTTCTGCCTAGGGATCATTAACAAAACTGAACATGAAAAAAATGTTGTCTAGAATAGAATTCTGTACAGAGATCATTAACATGAAATTTTGCAATAGAATAGAACAGAACAGAATAGAATAGAATAGAATAGAATAGAATACTATTCTGTCCAGGGATCATTAGAAAATAAACCTGAACTAAATGTTTTTTGTCTGGAAGACACAATTAGAACAGAATACAACACAACAGAACAGAATAGAATTATATCCAGAGACCATTATCATGAAACTATGGCACACAGAAAGGACAGTGCAATGCAAAAAGCTCAGAATGAGGTCATTCTTGAGCCCTATGCTCACTCGGACTCTATCAGCAGGTCAGCCAGAGGCTGAGCGACAATCAGAACTGCTGAAAAGTCTGTCTTATTAAACAGGGAACACTGGATAATCTTTTCATTGTAGATGCTGAATATGACTGTGCTCTAATTGGAACGCAGTGGATTTCAGCTATTCGAAGCATTAGAATCTCACACTGCATTCTGCTGAAAAGGTGAATAAACAAAAGCCGGCCAGACTTTATAATTCTGTGATGGATTGCAGCAAAGTGGAGTTATAAATAAGACTGCATTTAATTCAAAGGTCATTGCGGTATTCTACAAAACCTATAAAACTACAAAGTCTGGTTTATTTTTCTCTGCCAGCTACCAAGTTTCACTCTCTGAACTATGTTCAGCTTTAGAGTTAACACCAGTGAGATCTCCTTATAAACACAGGCAGCTATCAAACTGGCAATACCTAAACCTCACACAGCACAACCAAGGAAAATAAAAGAAAAACAGACAGTAATTGTGAAATAGAGACAGCTCAGAGAAAAAAAAACACTGAATCCATCCTTCATCGAGAACAGAGAAGATCGCTAAATTGTCACAAATGAGCACAAGCAGGGAGCATTCGTCTATTGTGCTCCCTCCCTGCTTGTGCTCATTTGTGACAATTTAGCGATCTTCTCTGTTCAGCTCCAGGCCTGACGGTGAGACTGACAGGTATTTGTCAGAGTGAGAGCAGGAGAAGAGGCTGAGATGTTATCATTCACATAATCTCCTGACTGACTCATCACACCAACCCAAAACACTGTACAATTCCAAAAACTGCCAGTCATGCCACGGCAATGTTTTCAACAGGACAGAAATGTCTCAGTAAATAAACATTAGACAAAAACATGGCGTGCTGTGAGGAAAAGCCATTTCATACCATCTTAAATGGGTTTTTGGAATATAGCAGCTGGTTGATGGAAAAAGGTGGTCTACCAGACCACCCTTCAGCCCTACCAACCATCTACTCCAACTTGGACCATCTAAGGAGGACCATTAACGATCAGCTTGGACCAACTAGAAACTATGCAACTAATTACCATCAGAATCGGGTTTTACCTGGATTTTCCAACAAAAAACAAAACTTTAAAGTAAAACTATGCAAGGCTAAAGAAGAATGACACCCAAATATCTCAATGATGCCTTTATTGCTTATTGAATAACAGCCAAATGATCTTGCATAAGTTTTCTGAGAACATCAGTTGCTATTATGAAATGCTGGTGCACCATGCTGTTATTGTGACACCCAAAGCATTTTATACAAAGAATAAATCTAGGAAATAAAGTGGAAAACTAAGATAAGAAACTCAAAATGACTAATAGCAATTCATCTGTTTGGAAAATATCTTTCTAATGTTAACATCCTCAATCAAATATTTTCCAGTACTTTCTATTCAAGATGAAAGCAAACAGGAAGTTGCATTGCAAGATCTATCTACATGATTTTTGAGGGACAATATATATCAGCACCAAATCAGTTGGTATCAGTATTAGATATTTAATTGTGCTGCTCAGTTTTTACATTTTAGACACCTTTGCCGTTATCCTACACTTGCTTATAATTTGTCTTTCAAAACACTAAGAATTTAACAATACTGTTAAATATATTATTCAGCAAATCTCAAAATGAATATGCATTTTTCATTATTTCAAATTAGACAAATTAGTATATTTTTATATCTATCAAGCCATTTATTGGTTGTCAGTCATAAAATAAAAAACAATAATAATAATATACTGCTCAGAATGTTTATCCTGCATCCTTTCTGTTTGCTTGAAAGCAAGTAGAGTCAAAAACAGCACACAGCAGAGACCGATGTGTGTGTGTTTCACTCAGGGCAGAGCAAAGGAGGGTGTGTAACCCACAGGGGAGAAGGAAGAGTAAGAGTGAGAGACAGAGAGGAGACGATTGACCCCTCCCGACTGCATCTACAAAAAACATCCATCAGTTCAAACCCTTCTCAAAGCCCCCCTCTGCTTACAGCGCACAAATTCGCCCATTTCTTAACCTCTTATCTCTCCTCTCAGCAGTCACATGCTAAGCCTGAGACACTGCCATAAAGACTCGTCACGCTGCTGCTGACTGACAGATGCTGAACTGAGACCAGTTTTAAGGTCCAGATTCGGGTAAGACGACTTTAAATCAATGCAAGATGACACAGCTTTACAGTTGGTGACTTCAAGGGACATTTCACCTCAAAAATGATAATTCTGCCATCATTTTATTCACCTTCATGTTGTTCCAAACCTGTATGACTTTCTTTCTTCCGTGGAAAACAAAAACAAGTTACTTTGAAGAATGTTTTATCTGTATTAATTTGATCCCACTGACTGATTTCTGGGACTCAAAAAAGTGCAGGGTTGTTATCGTTAACTAAACTATAGAACCATATGTGAAAAAAAGTAAAATAACTGAAATAAAATTAAATCAAAAATATATATTTCAGCTAGTTGCCAAGTCAACAATTCTCATTTTTACTTTAAGTATAAAGTTTAATTAAAACTATAAAAAATAAAGGAAAAAAGTAAACTAAAACTAATAAATAAAAATATAGATATAAAAAACTAATAAAAATGACACTAATTACTAAAACCTTTAACTAATATTAAAGTGAAAACAAAATATAACAATAAAATCTAATTTAAGATATTAACTACATCAATTATACTAAAATAACACTGCTCCTGTGTAACCTTGGATGATGTGATATATCTGTAAGAACAGTATGTCTATCTCCCAAAAAATATATATTCCCAAAAAAGTAAAAATCACTATTAAAAAGAAATCAGTCAGACAGAAATGTGTCATCGCTGCTATATGTGTTGACCCCTGTCACTCTGTACTATAACAGAAAGAAACCCTCAGCTGTTCTAAAGCAGTTATGAGCGCAGGCCTCTGCCAATCAATAGTAATAATAACAACAAGGAAAAATGTCACCATGTCACACTACGGCCTAAAATCGATCCAGGATAATTCCTCTAATGAATAGCCCACAGGAGACAGACCCTGAGGCCTGGCTGAGCTGAATAAATCCACATTCCACTCATCATGTCCAGGCTTAATAATATACACCTGACAATTCCAGTGCTCTGGTTGGACCGCACTTCATGTGCGGTCCTTACCAATGGTGCTTTTCCACTGCGTGGTACGACTCGGCTCGTTACGGCTTGGTTTGCGTTTTGTGACAAAACGCCTGTTTGTCACTGCTGAGGGAGCAGCACTGGCCTGAACACACACACACACACACACACACACCATTCACTCTCCATTCCCCCTCCCTCACCTGTTTCTGCGTTCGGTGAAGTGAGTGCACGCGCTGAACCGATCGCCCATGGACATTTCTCCACATCGCAGTTTCCACCGTCTCATACCCGTTTGCCACACACACACATTATTCGCGTCTTGTCTTTTGTCCTTGTGTCTCTGGTCGAGTGTATGTTTGTTTGTCAGGAAGTAGTCGGCCTTTCGGTGGGCAAACGCTGCGTCGGCCAAACCGAGCAGACAGAGGGCGCCTGCTTTTAAAGGCACGGAGTGCGTCGCGCCGGCGCAGTGCCGCCGGAAGCC